>OY726520.1:7514480-7557339 GCA_963383655.1 Bathymodiolus septemdierum
ATGATATCCTGTATTCATGTGCTATTTCAACCTATGATACCACAGGTTCTATGATATCCTGTATTCATGTGCTATTTCAACCCTATGGTACCACAGGTTCTATGATATCCTGTATTCATGTGCTATTTCAACCCTATGATACCACAGGTTCTATGATATCCTGTATTCATGTGCTATTTCAACCCTATGGTACCACAGGTTCTATGATATCCTGTATTCATGTGCTATTTCAACCCTATGGTACCACAGGTTCTATGATATCCTGTATTCATGTGCTATTTCAACCCTATGGTACCACAGGTTCTATGATATCCTGTATTCATGTGCTATTTCAACCCTATGGTACCACAGGTTCTATGATATCCTGTATTCATGTGCTATTTCAACCCTATGGTACCACAGGTTCTATGATATCCTGTATTCATGTGCTATTTCAACCCTATGGTACCACAGGTTCTATGATATCCTGTATTCATGTGCTATTTCAACCCTATGGTACCACAGGTTCTATGATATCCTGTATTCATGTTCTATTTCAACCCTATGGTACCACAGGTTCTATGATATCCTGTATTCATGTGCTATTTCAACCCTATGATACCACAGGTTCTATGATATCCTGTATTCATGTGCTATTTCAACCCTATGGTACCACAGGTTCTATGATATCCTGTATTCATGTGCTATTTCAACCCTATGGTACCACAGGTTCTATGATATCCTGTATTCATGTGCTATTTCAACCCTATGATACCACAGGTTCTATGATATCCTGTATTCATGTGCTATTTCAACCCTATGGTACCACAGGTTCTATGATATCCTGTATTCATGTGCTATTTCAACCCTATGATACCACAGGTTCTATGATATCCTGTATTCATGTGCTATTTCAACCCTATGGTACCACAGGTTCTATGATATCCTGTATTCATGTGCTATTTCAACCCTATGATACCACAGGTTCTATGATATCCTGTATTCATGTGCTATTTCAACCCTATGGTACCACAGGTTCTATGATATCCTGTATTCATGTTCTATTTCAACCCTATGGTACCACAGGTTCTATGATATCCTGTATTCATGTGCTATTTCAACCCTATGGTACCACAGGTTCTATGATATCCTGTATTCATGTGCTATTTCAACCCTATGGTACCACAGGTTCTATGATATCCTGTATTCATGTTCTATTTCAACCCTATGGTACCACAGGTTCTATGATATCCTGTATTCATGTTCTATTTCAACCCTATGATACCACAGGTTCTATGATATCCTGTATTCATGTTCTATTTCAACCCTATGGTACCACAGGTTCTATGATATCCTGTATTCATGTGCTATTTCAACCCTATGGTACCACAGGTTCTATGATATCCTGTATTCATGTGCTATTTCAACCCTATGGTACCACAGGTTCTATGATATCCTGTATTCATGTGCTATTTCAACCCTATGGTACCACAGGTTCTATGATATCCTGTATTCATGTGCTATTTCAACCCTATGGTACCACAGGTTCTATGATATCCTGTATTCATGTGCTATTTCAACCCTATGGTACCACAGGTTCTATGATATCCTGTATTCATGTGCTATTTCAACCCTATGGTACCACAGGTTCTATGATATCCTGTATTCATGTGCTATTTCAACCCTATGGTACCACAGGTTCTATGATATCCTGTATTCATGTGCTATTTCAACCCTATGGTACCACAGGTTCTATGATATCCTGTATTCATGTGCTATTTCAACCCTATGGTACCACAGGTTCTATGATATCCTGTATTCATGTGCTATTTCAACCCTATGGTACCACAGGTTCTATGATATCCTGTATTCATGTTCTATTTCAACCCTAAGGTACCACAGGTTCTATGATATCCTGTATTCATGTGCTATTTCAACCCTATGGTACCACAGGTTCTATGATATCCTGTATTCATGTGCTATTTCAACCCTATGGTACCACAGGTTCTATGATATCCTGTATTCATGTTCTATTTCAACCCTATGATACCACAGGTTCTATGATATCCTGTATTCATGTGCTATTTCAACCCTATGGTACCACAGGTTCTATGATATCCTGTATTCATGTGCTATTTCAACCCTATGGTACCACAGGTTCTATGATATCCTGTATTCATGTGCTATTTCAACCCTATGGTACCACAGGTTCTATGATATCCTGTATTCATGTGCTATTTCAACCCTATGGTACCACAGGTTCTATGATATCCTGTATTCATGTGCTATTTCAACCCTATGGTACCACAGGTTCTATGATATCCTGTATTCATGTGCTATTTCAACCCTATGGTACCACAGGTTCTATGATATCCTGTATTCATGTGCTATTTCAACCCTATGGTACCACAGGTTCTATGATATCCTGTATTCATGTGCTATTTCAACCCTATGATACCACAGGTTCTATGATATCCTGTATTCATGTTCTATTTCAACCCTATGGTACCACAGGTTCTATGATATCCTGTATTCATGTGCTATTTCAACCCTATGGTACCACAGGTTCTATGATATCCTGTATTCATGTGCTATTTCAACCCTATGGTACCACAGGTTCTATGATATCCTGTATTCATGTGCTATTTCAACCCTATGGTACCACAGGTTCTATGATATCCTGTATTCATGTTCTATTTCAACCCTATGGTACCACAGGTTCTATGATATCCTGTATTCATGTGCTATTTCAACCCTATGGTACCACAGGTTCTATGATATCCTGTATTCATGTGCTATTTCAACCCTATGGTACCACAGGTTCTATGATATCCTGTATTCATGTGCTATTTCAACCCTATGGTACCACAGGTTCTATGATATCCTGTATTCATGTTCTATTTCAACCCTATGGTACCACAGGTTCTATGATATCCTGTATTCATGTGCTATTTCAACCCTATGGTACCACAGGTTCTATGATATCCTGTATTCATGTGCTATTTCAACCCTATGGTACCACAGGTTCTATGATATCCTGTATTCATGTGCTATTTCAACCCTATGGTACGACAGGTTCTATGATGTCCTGTATTCATGTGCTATTTCAACCCTATGGTACCACAGGTTCTATGATGTCCTGTATTCATGTGCTATTTCAACCCTATGGTACCACAGGTTCTATGATATCCTGTATTCATGTGCTATTTCAACCCTATGATACCACAGGTTCTATGATATCCTGTATTCATGTGCTATTTCAACCCTATGGTACCACAGGTTCTATGATATCCTGTATTCATGTGCTATTTCAACCCTATGGTACCACAGGTTCTATGATATCCTGTATTCATGTGCTATTCCAACCCTATGATACCACAGGTTCTATGATATCCTGTATTCATGTGCTATTCCAACCCTATGATACCACAGGTTCTATGATATCCTGTATTCATGTGCTATTTCAACCCTATGATACCACAGGTTCTATGATATCCTGTATTCATGTGCTATTTCAACCCTATGGTACCACAGGTTCTATGATATCCTGTATTCATGTGCTATTTCAACCCTATGATACCACAGGTTCTATGATATCCTGTATTCATGTGCTATTCCAACCCTATGATACCACAGGTTCTATGATATCCTGTATTCATGTGCTATTTCAACCCTATGGTACCACAGGTTCTATGATATCCTGTATTCATGTGCTATTTCAACCCTATGGTACCACAGGTTCTATGATGTCCTGTATTCATGTGCTATTTCAACCCTATGGTACCACAGGTTCTATGATATCCTGTATTCATGTGCTATTTCAACCCTATGATACCACAGGTTCTATGATATCCTGTATTCATGTGCTATTTCAACCCTATGGTACCACAGGTTCTATGATATCCTGTATTCATGTGCTATTCCAACCCTATGATACCACAGGTTCTATGATATCCTGTATTCATGTGCTATTTCAACCCTATGGTACCACAGGTTCTATGATATCCTGTATTCATGTGCTATTTCAACCCTATGGTACCACAGGTTCTATGATATCCTGTATTCATGTGCTATTTCAACCCTATGGTACCACAGGTTCTATGATGTCCTGTATTCATGTGCTATTTCAACCCTATGGTACCACAGGTTCTATGATATCCTGTATTCATGTGCTATTTCAACCCTATGATACCACAGGTTCTATGATATCCTGTATTCATGTGCTATTTCAACCCTATGGTACCACAGGTTCTATGATATCCTGTATTCATGTGCTATTTCAACCCTATGGTACCACAGGTTCTATGATATCCTGTATTCATGTGCTATTTCAACCCTATGGTACCACAGGTTCTATGATATCCTGTATTCATGTGCTATTTCAACCCTATGGTACCACAGGTTCTATGATATCCTGTATTCATGTTCTATTCCAACCCTATGGTACCACAGGTTCTATGATATCCTGTATTCATGTGCTATTTCAACCCTATGGTACGACAGGTTCTATGATATCCTGTATTCATGTGCTATTTCAACCCTATGGTACGACAGGTTCTATGATGTCCTGTATTCATGTGCTATTTCAACCCTATGGTACCACAGGTTCTATGATATCCTGTATTCATGTGCTATTCCAACCCTATGGTACCACAGGTTCTATGATATCCTGTATTCATGTGCTATTTCAACCCTATGGTACCACAGGTTCTATGATATCCTGTATTCATGTGCTATTCCAACCCTATGGTACCACAGGTTCTATGATATCCTGTATTCATGTACTATTTCAACCCTATGGTACCACAGGTTCTATGATATCCTGTATTCATGTTCTATTTCAACCCTATGGTACCACAGGTTCTATGATATCCTGTATTCATGTGCTATTTCAACCCTATGGTACCACAGGTTCTATGATATCCTGTATTCATGTGCTATTTCAACCCTATGGTACCACAGGTTCTATGATATCCTGTATTCATGTGCTATTTCAACCCTATGGTACCACAGGTTCTATGATATCCTGTATTCATGTGCTATTTCAACCCTATGGTACCACAGGTTCTATGATATCCTGTATTCATGTGCTATTTCAACCCTATGGTACCACAGGTTCTATGATATCCTGTATTCATGTGCTATTTCAACCCTATGGTACCACAGGTTCTATGATATCCTGTATTCATGTGCTATTTCAACCCTATGGTACCACAGGTTCTATGATATCCTGTATTCATGTTCTATTCCAACCCTATGGTACCACAGGTTCTATGATATCCTGTATTCATGTGCTATTTCAACCCTATGGTACCACAGGTTCTATGATATCCTGTATTCATGTGCTATTTCAACCCTATGGTACCACAGGTTCTATGATATCCTGTATTCATGTGCTATTTCAACCCTATGGTACGACAGGTTCTATGATATCCTGTATTCATGTGCTATTTCAACCCTATGATACCACAGGTTCTATGATATCCTGTATTCATGTGCTATTTCAACCCTATGGTACCACAGGTTCTATGATATCCTGTATTCATGTGCTATTTCAACCCTATGGTACCACAGGTTCTATGATATCCTGTATTCATGTGCTATTCCAACCCTATGGTACCACAGGTTCTATGATATCCTGTATTCATGTTCTATTTCAACCCTATGGTACGACAGGTTCTATGATATCCTGTATTCATGTTCTATTTCAACCCTATGGTACCACAGGTTCTATGATATCCTGTATTCATGTGCTATTTCAACCCTATGATACCACAGGTTCTATGATATCCTGTATTCATGTGCTATTTCAACCCTATGGTACCACAGGTTCTATGATATCCTGTATTCATGTTCTATTTCAACCCTATGGTACCACAGGTTCTATGATATCCTGTATTCATGTGCTATTTCAACCCTATGATACCACAGGTTCTATGATATCCTGTATTCATGTGCTATTTCAACCCTATGGTACCACAGGTTCTATGATATCCTGTATTCATGTGCTATTTCAACCCTATGATACCACAGGTTCTATGATATCCTGTATTCATGTGCTATTTCAACCCTATGGTACCACAGGTTCTATGATATCCTGTATTCATGTGCTATTTCAACCCTATGGTACCACAGGTTCTATGATATCCTGTATTCATGTGCTATTCCAACCCTATGGTACCACAGGTTCTATGATATCCTGTATTCATGTGCTATTTCAACCCTATGGTACCACAGGTTCTATGATATCCTGTATTCATGTGCTATTCCAACCCTATGGTACCACAGGTTCTATGATATCCTGTATTCATGTGCTATTTCAACCCTATGGTACCACAGGTTCTATGATATCCTGTATTCATGTGCTATTTCAACCCTATGGTACCACAGGTTCTATGATATCCTGTATTCATGTGCTATTCCAACCCTATGGTACCACAGGTTCTATGATATCCTGTATTCATGTGCTATTTCAACCCTATGGTACCACAGGTTCTATGATATCCTGTATTCATGTGCTATTTCAACCCTATGGTACGACAGGTTCTATGATATCCTGTATTCATGTGCTATTTCAACCCTATGGTACGACAGGTTCTATGATGTCCTGTATTCATGTGCTATTTCAACCCTATGGTACCACAGGTTCTATGATATCCTGTATTCATGTGCTTTTTCAACCCTATGGTACCACAGGTTCTATGATATCCTGTATTCATGTTCTATTCCAACCCTATGGTACCACAGGTTCTATGATATCCTGTATTCATGTGCTATTTCAACCCTATGGTACCACAGGTTCTATGATATCCTGTATTCATGTGCTATTTCAACCCTATGGTACCACAGGTTCTATGATATCCTGTATTCATGTGCTATTCCAACCCTATGGTACCACAGGTTCTATGATATCCTGTATTCATGTTCTATTCCAACCCTATGGTACCACAGGTTCTATGATATCCTGTATTCATGTGCTATTTCAACCCTATGGTACCACAGGTTCTATGATATCCTGTATTCATGTGCTATTTCAACCAATTTTCGTTGCCAGTTTTTAAATATTTTACTACTGCAATACCATAGAACCCTGATATAATTCATGTCTTATTAATTGATATTCAATTTTTGTTTATGATTTATCTGGTAAATAAAAGTAATGTTGCAAATTGTATTTATTTTCAGTTCATAGAAAAATTCAAAGAAATAAAAGATTTAACAAGACAACAGGTAGCTCAGCAGCAGACGTCACAAGCGCAGCAACAGCATAGTCCTCAAATTAACGGAAATGTTGTTGATGAGAATCATTCTGCTAACCAGACCCCACCTCCTCCTTCCCCGGGTGCACGTCAAGTCCTGCATCATCGCAGCTCTAGCCTATCTGCTGTTCAGGTTTGTTTGGTGCATGCCATATCTATGCATTTTTTTGGTCTTGAGATGTTTCTTATCCAATCAACAAAGTTATATTTTATTATTCTAAGGCATTTAATTATCTATACAGACTACAAATTCTCACTCGTGCAATATTTTTGCATCCAGATCAGGATGAGGAGTACTCAACTTTTGTCTGAAGGGAACAACTTGATCAGGTAATGCACAACATTCTGTGAGGATCTTCAGATTTTTACTGATAGTCTGGGTTTTTTCTTGTCTACTTACGGACACCATGGTTTTCTTCAAGTTCTCGTTGACATTATGGTTTTTTCAAGTACTTGCAGACATTTGTTTCCTACAATGTTTCCAACATTACTATTTTCTTCGAATGCTTGGACTGTCTTGTTTTCTTCAAGTAGTAAACTTTATGACACTGTATTCCTGGACACCTTGGTATACTTTTGGGTATATAGTGACACTTGATGGTTTCCTTCAGGCACTTTATGACAGTGATTTCCTTTAGGTACTGAATAACAGTGAGGTTTTGTTCAGGTATTGACTGACAGTCTGTGGCTTTTCTGCAGGTACTGACAAACACCGATTTTCTTGAAATACTGACTAACACTTTGTAATTTCTTCAGATTCTGACTGACACTCTGTGGTTTTCTGCAGGTACTGACTGACAGTCTGTAGTTTTCTGCAGGTACTGACCTAACTGATTTTCTTAAAGTACTGGCTAAACACTTTATATCTTTCTTCAGGATCCGACTGACACTCTTCAGCTCTCTTCTGGGAGACAATATGGTTTTATCTGGAAACTCCTACTTTTTTTAATTAAAAAAACCTGGTTGTCACAATATAGATGAAACATTTGTTGAAAGTGGAATATATCAAGCATTAAGTTTACCAGTATATACAAATTATCAGTAGTTATTTCAGAGTTATTTCCCTTTGTATGAGTAATTTAATAACATCATAACTAAAACATTAGATAATGAACATCTCAAAGTTCAAATTTTATCTTTATACCAGTTGAGTTTTACTTTTTATTTTATGTTTATCATGATATGTTTATTTCTGCAATGTGATAAGAGATTTACACAGCTGTCAATTTCAATTATAATTGCATGAATAATTCTTTTTCAATTTAATATTTGTATAAATCATTTTACAACCATTTTTTACTCACATGACCCATATAAGATCATGTGAGTCCAAGACTAAAATTGTGTATGT
This sequence comes from Bathymodiolus septemdierum, assembly GCA_963383655.1. Lineage (NCBI taxonomy): Eukaryota > Metazoa > Mollusca > Bivalvia > Mytilida > Modiolidae > Bathymodiolus > Bathymodiolus septemdierum. The sequence goes on from OY726520.1 coordinate 7,523,070, forward strand.
TTCTTAATGCAATGTACATAGAATGAGTACGATATGCATTTGTTGATTTTATAGTATAAATGTACCTTAACATATTATAATATAATTTTTAATTTTCTCATATCAAACATTGTGTTGTCAATTATATATAAACAGCTATTGATTTCTTGGATTAAAGATATTTTTGAGATTCAAACATCATTGATTTTTTTTTTCCATATTATGAAAGGAAATAATTAAACAGTACTTCAGTACTTTGATTTAAAAGTTCAATCAGTAAGAGGCTCAAACCCATTATATCATTCATGCTCATCATTATCACATGTTCACTGCTGCAGTTAAATATTTCAAGATGAACTATCTAAATGTGTTACATAAAAATCTAGGTATTATATTATTTATTGCAAGAAGTTGAATCAAAGTAAATTTTGTAGAGTGATAAACCTGAAGAAGCTGTGGAAACATCGTCTGAGAAATCATCAGTAGATGAAAAAGTATTTCAAATTATATATTTTTATATATAAATTCCTCCTGAATGTTAAAGCTTCAGAAAGCTGTGGTGATTCTTTTACTCTCAGTTATGATTGTGACGCATGTTCTTCAAACAGTCTCAATCTCAACTAAAAAAAATGCAACTAAACAAATTTCATGATAAAGTTTTTTTTTTGGCTACATGTCAATTGTTTTATTATATATGGCACTTATTTTTTCTACTTTTGATTATTTAAGAAATTACAATACTTCTAATTTAAGAAATTATTCTTGTACTCTTTTCTTCCAAATTAAATAGGTTACACTCATATCTAGAAGAGAGTAAAAGTATATTAGCTCAAGGGTTATGGTTATTTAAAATAAAACATTCAGCACAATATACGATATACCATATTTTTTGGACTGTTAGAGACTTTTTTTTTCACTTTATACATTATTTTGCCTATCACCACTAACATTGTGAGTTTGAAGCCCGCTCAAGCAAGGTGTACCCGATACAACATTATGTGATAAAGTTTGTCAGTGACTTGCGACAGGTCTGTGGTTTTCTCCGGGTATTTTGGTTTCCTCCACTAATAAAACTGACAGCCACGATATAACTGAAATATTGTTGAAAGTGGCATTAAACACCATAATCCTCCTCCTCCCCCTTCTCCAATATAAGTCTGTGAAGTTTATGTCAATTAGACCAGTAGTCCACATAGGCTAATAGTCTACAAAGACTTATAGCCCATATAGACCTCCAGTCCAGAAAATATGGTATTAATGATAGATAATTCTTATAAAGCATGAATGGAATTAGGTATATGTATCTTTTAAATAATTTGAAATAGTGCATGAATTTAAAGGGACAACAATGAACCAATACAACATATAATTTTATTATACCTTTATAGCACATTAATACATACTAGTAATTATTATTTCTTTTAAGATAAAGCAATAACACATTGGTCAATTTCAATAATTTGATTCACTATTTATTATAAATATTCACTGTAAATTTTGGAGAAACGTCACCGTAGAAATATATCATAGGACATACCATACAAACCTAGCAGCACTTCTTCGTAGACAAAGGGAGGACCACTGGATAAGAGAACTAGGGACGGCAACAAACATAATTTCCTCAAACAATGAATTAAAGATGCCATTTGTCTTGTCTTGTCTAAAATGCATTAAGACAACTACTATATATAGTATTATAGGAGATCAGCAGATCATGTTAAAAACCCAAATTGTGATGTCCTCAAATTTCTCTATGCATTTTTGCTCACAAAACCTTACACATCATGCATATTGTTGGAAAGTTAAGCTATTGGTGTTTTATTGAGTGGACATATGTAGCATATTTAATTTTAAGAAGATAACTTTTGTGTCATAAATTAACCCAGCATGCATTAGCAGATACCCGGTAGGACTTTTGTGGTAAGCTTAAGATATACTAAAAACATAAATACTTACATTTTTAACCATCTGATAATGCTTAAAGTAAACTGAGCTAAACATTTATCAGTTTAATAATTACAAGTATTTTCCTGAAAATGTGTGTTGTGAAGAATACTGTGTTTTAATAGTTTGATTGGTAAAATTTGTCAGAGAGAAAGCTTATCTCTTCACTATTAGAGTTAATGACCAGATTTAAGGAATACCAAGAAAAGAAAACAAAACTGAAATAATTTACAGAAAGACCTGTCTAATGCAAACATAATGGACTATCTTTAGCTCTCATGTCCAAAAGCACAGTGTTAGCACCAAAAAATACGGAAAACAACTGATTTGCGACTTTATCACTCAATGTTGTATTGCAAGCCAATTTATTTTGAATAGAGAGTTGTTCCAATTAGACGTGAATTTTCAACAACAAAATTCAAAATATAGTTCTAAATTAGATCTTTGATTTAGACAAGTGTTTGAATGTTACCATATGAAAAATTATTTCTGGAAATACATTTTCCAGTCTGGTATTTTTCATTTCGTTTGTTAATAATTGTTTGAAACCCACCTCATGTTTATGAATAAGAAGGGCTTGCACTACTTAATTAATAATTTGTCACTTTCCAACTGGATACCGAGCAAAATACAAATTTAGTAATGTATTAATCTGTATTCTACAGAACAAATGGTGTAATCACTCTTATCATAAAAAATCTGTCACGGTCAGTTTGAAACTTTGAATTTATTTTCAGAGTTGAGACTTACAACATGAATTATGAATGGTTAATTTACTTTTGTGTCTAATTTCAGGGATCACAAGATGGTTCCACTGTAAACCTTAAAGAAAGAAGGAATTCATTTAATACACCAGGTTCTAATGCTGGGAATAGTCCTGAAAGTCAGATGAAGTATGAAAATGATAGGCTTAAGCTTGCCTTGGCCCAAAGGTTTGTACCTAATGATAGGCTTAAGTTTGCCTTGGCCCAAAGGTTTGTACCTAATGATAGGCTTAAGCTTGCCTTGGCCCAAAGGTTTGTACCTAATGATAGGCTTAAGCTTGCCTTGGCCCAAAGGTTTGTACCTAATGATAGGCTTAAGCTTGTCTTGGCCCAAAGGTTTGTACCTAATGATAGGCTTAAGCTTGTCTTGGCCCAAAGGTTTGTACCTAATGATAGGCTTAAGCTTGTCTTAACCCAAAGGTTTGTGCCTAATGATAAGCTAAAGCTTGCCTTGGCCAAAAGGCTTGTACCTAATGATAGGCTAAAACGTCCCTTGTCCTCATAGTTTGTACCTTATGATAAACTAAAGCTTAATGATAGGTTAAAACTTGCCTTGGCCAAAAGTTTATAGGAAGACTCACATTTAAGTTTTATAATGTGAAATACAATTGGATTTGTTGGTGTTGTGCAATCGATTCTTTGGGAGACATTGTTTTTGGTCCTTTTCATATTATTAGTTCACCTGGACCAAAGGTCCATGTGAACTATTGCCATCACTTGGCGTCCGTCGTCTGTTGTCTGTCGTCTGTTGTCTGTAAACTTTTCACATTTCAAGCTTCTTTTCCGAAACCACTTGGCCGATTGGAACCGAACTTAGCAGGAATGTTCCTTGGATGGTCCTCTACAAAGTTACTGTTTTTCGTTCCAGTCGAATACTCAATATGGCTGCCAGGGCCAATAATATGCTCTGATTGGCTGAAATTTCAAAGATCTTCTTCTCTGAAACTAATGAACTGACTGAACCCAAACTGTAAAGGAATGATCATTGGAATGTCCTTTACCAAGTTACTGTTTTTTATGCCGATCGGAAATCCAAGATGGCCGCCATCGCAGGACATAGATTAACATTGGACCCTATGGGAAAATGTTCAAATGCCTTCTTCTCAGAAACTACAAATATGATTAAAGCCAAACTGTACATGAATGTTCATTGGATGGTCCTCTACAATCTTAAGGTTTTTTGTTCCGATATGAAATTCAAAATGGCGGCTACGGCAGGACTTAGTTTAACATTGGACCCTATGGGAAAAATGTTTCAAAATGCTTCTTCTCTGAAACCACTTGGACAGTTGAAACCAAACTGCCCAGGAATGATCATTGGAAGGTCCTCTACAAAGTTTCTGTTTTTTATGCCGATCGGAAATCCAAGATGCCCGCCACCGCAGGACATAGATTAACATTGGACCCTATGAGAAAATATTCAAATGCCTTCTTCTCAGAAACTACAAATATGATTAAAGCCAAACTGTACATGAATGTTCATTAGATGGTCCTCTACAAACTGTACGTTTTTTGTTCCGGTATGAAATTCAAAATGGCGGCTACGGCAGGACTTAGTTTAACATTGGACCCTATGGGAAAAATGTTTCAAAACGCTTCTTCTCTGAAACCACTTGGATAATTGAAACCAAACTGTCCAGGAATGATCATTGGAAGGTCCTCTACAAGGTGTGTGTTTTTTATGCCGATCGGAAATCCAAGATGGCCACCACCGCAGGACATAGATTAACATTGGACCCTATGGGAAAATGTTCAAATGCCTTCTTCACAGAAACTGCAAATATGATTAAAGCCAAACTGTACATGAATGTTCATTGGATGGTCCTCTACAAACTGTACGTTTTTTGTTCCGATATGAAATTCAAAATGGCGGCTACGGCAGGACTTAGTTTAACATTGGACCCTATGGGGAAAATGTTTCAAAACGCTTCTTCTCTGAAACCACTTGGACAGTTGAAACCAAACTGCCCAGGAATGATCATTGGAAGGTCCTCTACAAATTTTATGCTTTTTATGCCGATCGGAAATCCAAGATGGCCGCCACCGCAATACATAGATTAACATTGGACCCTATGGGAAAATGTTCAAATGCCTTCTTCTCAGAAACTACAAATATTATTAAAGCCAAACTGTACATGAATGTTCATTGGATGGTCCTCTACAAACTGTACGTTTTTTGTTCCGATAAGAAATTCAAAATGGCGACTACGGCAGGACTTAGTTTAACATTGGACCCTATGGGAAAAATGTTTCAAAATGCTTCTTCTCTGAAACCACTTGGATAATTGAAACCAAACTGCACAGGAATGTTCATTGGAAGGTCCTCTACAAAGTTTCTGTTTTTTTATGCCAATCGAAAATTCAAGATGGCCGCCACCGCAGGACATAGATTAACATTGGACCCTATGGGAAAATGTTCAAATGCCTTCTTCTCAGAAACTACAAATATGATTAAAGCCAAACTGTACATGAATGTTCATTGGATGGTCCTCTACAACCTTAAGGTTTTTTGTTCCGATATGAAATTCAAAATGGTGGCTACGGCAGGACTTAGTTTAACATTGGACCCTATGGGAAAAGTGTTTCAAAATGCTTCTTCTCTGAAACCACTTGGACAGTTAAAACCAAACTGCCCAGGAATGATCATTGGAAGGTCCTCTACAAAGTTTCTGTTTTTTATGCCGATCGGAAATCCAAGATGGCCGCCACCGCAGGACATAGATTAACATTGGACCCTATGAGAAAATATTCAAATGCCTTCTTCTCAGAAACTACAAATATGATTAAAGCCAAACTGTACAGGAATGTTCATTGGATGGTCCTCTACAAACTGTACGTTTTTTGTTCCGGTATGAAATTCAAAATGGCGGCTACGGCAGGACTTAGTTTAACATTGGACCCTATGGGAAAAATGTTTCAAAACGCTTCTTCTCTGAAACCACTTGGATAATTAAAATCAAACTCCCCAGGAATGATCATTGGAAGGTCCTCTACAAGGTGTGTGTTTTTTATGCCGATCGGAAATCCAAGATGGCCACCACCGCAGGACATAGATTAACATTGGACCCTATGGGAAAATGTTCAAATGCCTTCTTCTCAGAAACTACAAATATGATTCATTGGATGGTCCTCTACAAACTTTACGTTTTTTGTTCTGATATGAAATTCAAAATGGCGGCTATGACAGGACTTAGTTTAACATTGGACCCTATGGGAATTTTTTTTCAAAATGCTTCTTCTCTGAAACCACTTGGACAGTTGAAACCAAACTGCCCAGGAATGATCATTGGAAGGTCCTCTGTTTTTTATGCCGATTGGAAATCCAAGATGGCTGCCACCACAGGTCATAGTATTAACACAGAACCATATGGGGAAAATACAGAAATATATTCTTCTCTGAAGCTATTGCACTGATTGAACCTAAACTGTGCATCAATCATTGGAAGGTCCTTTACAAACTTTGTGTTTTTTATGTTGATCGTAATTCCAAGATGACTACCACTGCAGGACATAGTTTTTACATAGGACCAATTGTTTTTTTTTATTACCAGGTGAACGATACAGGCTCTTGAGAGCCTCTGGTTATTAGTAGTATTCTTTCTTTCTTTCTCTGATACATAGAGGTGTCCTGTCCTCAGCCTTTCTCATAACAATAAGTTAGATGTACTGAAGGTTCTTAAGTGTGTTTGGCCTGCATGTCCTACAATATTTTGTTTGGTTACTAACCTAAAGGAATATTTTTCATGGTTCTAACAGGGGTGGAGTCTGCAATAGAATCGTGTACATTTAGGAGATTTTTGTACCAGTTCACTGTTACACTTGCCTGTCTTTCATATTTATTTTCTGACAGTTATGGTTTTCTGAATAACAGGGTATGGTTTGAATTCAGGAATTATCCAGTTATTTGTTTGATAAGATTTATTCACTTCACTTTTTTATACCCCTGCTCCCCGAAGGGGGAGGGGGGTATACTGTTTTACCTCTGTCCGTCTGTCTGTCCTTCTGTCAGTCCTTCCGTCTGTCCTTCCGTCTGTCCTTCTGTCCATCCAAGATATTTTTCGTCGCATTTTTCTCAGTAACTGTTGATGGCAGAAATCTGATATTTGGTCACAAGCATCATATAGGTATAACATATTGTGGGTAGCATTTTTGGACCCGTCAGATTCCTACTTCCTGTTTGCCAACTTAGTTGGTCTTTATACACATTGAACATATATGCACATTTTTCGTCACATTTTTCTCAGCAACTATTGATGACAGATATCAGATATTTGGTCACAAGCGTCATATAGGTACTCCATATCGTGGGAAGCGTTTTTGAACCCATCAGATTCCTACTTCCTGTTTGCCGACTTAGTTGGTTTTTATACACATTGAACATATATGCATATTTTTCGTCATATTTTTCTCAGCAACTATTGATGGCAGATATCTGATATTTGGTCACAAGCTTTATATAGGTATGCCATATTGTGGGAAGCGTTTTTGGACCCGTCAGATTCCTACTTCCTGTTTGCCGACTTAGTTGGTTTCTATACATATTGAACATATATGCACATTTTTCGTCACATTTCTCTCAGCAACTATTGATGGCAGAGATCTGATATTTGGTCACAAGCTTCATATAGGTACCCCATATTGTGGGAAGCGTTTTTGAACCCATCAGATTCCTACTTCCTGTTTGCCGGCTTTGTTGATTTTTCTACACATTGAACATATATGCTCATTTTTCATCGCATTTTTCTCAGCAACTATTGATGGCAGAAATCTGATATTTTGTCACAAGCTTCATATAGGTACCCCATATCGTGGGAAGCATTTTTTGACCTGTCAGATTCCTACTTCCTGTTTGCCAAAGAGCGGGGGTATCATAAGGTGAGCATTAGCTCACAGTTCATCTTGTTTTGTCTAATAAATCAATTTGTAATAAAGTGTTTGAATCTTTAATAACACTCTGTTGTCTTTATAGCTCAGCAAATGCTAAGAAATGGGAGGTAGAATTACAAACTTTGAAAAACAATAACGCTCGACTGACAGCAGCACTGCAAGAAAGTACAGCGAATGTTGAAGAATGGAAGAAACAGCTGGCAGCTTATAAAGATGAAAGTGCCAGGATGAAGAAAAAGGTAAAGATTATACAGGACAAAAATTACAGTAATCAGTACAAGATACATCTAATATGATTGTTAAGTGAAAAGATAAAAAGTTATTAAAATAAATTCTTATTCTTTTCATTTAAAAAGCATATTGTACATTTTCAATATGTATAAAACATTTGTCACTTTTCCATGGTATTATAGAAGTAAATTCGTATAGCTTTCAATTGCATCGGTGGTGCTCGCCTTGAGTGCAGTAGATTGTGGGTTCAAACCCTGATTGGGTAAAACCAAAGACTATAAAATTGGTATTTGTTGCTTCTCAGCTAAGCACACAGCATTAAGAAGAAAGAGCACAGGAATCGGGATAATGTGTCCCAAGTGGGGTGACATGTCTATCCGCAGACTGTTGTTTCAGTGAGCTAGCACTAAAAAAAACCAACGAAGCGTATGGGTCTAGTAAAAAGCGAACCTGATCATCATCTCATTGAAAATTAACTTGGTCTCGCCATGATGTAGCTGAAAAATTGCTGACGTGGCGTTAAACAACAATCACTCACTCACTCAAGTGTGAAGTTGACGAGGAGTACACAATAATTTTATGTGATAAATATTGTCAGATACCTGCGGCAGTCAATAGTTTATCTTAGTACTCCGGTTTCCTCCACCAATAAAACTGAATACCACAATATAGCTGAAATATTGTTGATAGCGGTGTTAAGCACTCATAATCCATAATACAAGTATGAAATTTACCGTAGTTTAACACTCATCAAACAGAAGTGTCATGTAGTTCATTTTATATGTATTTAGATACAAATTACAATATAGAAACAATATACTGTTCTTTATTTCTCAACCAAAAAAAAAAACCTCAAGTTCGTACCAGTTTGAAAAAAATAAAATCTTGATTCTTTATTATCAATTTTGTTTGTATTAAGTTGTGTTAGATGTTTGGTTTCTTAGTCAATGTTTAAACTTTGTTAATCATCTATGGACAAATTTTACAGGTTTTAGAAATGGAAAAACAGCAGAATAATTCAGAACAAATAGGAGCATTACAGACTGAACTACAACAACTGACAGAGAGATTAGAAAAAGTCCAGTTAGAAAGTCAAGATAAAACAGATGTAAGTAAACCAGACTTGTCCTGTCATTTGTAGTCCAAGTGTAACTTTTGTATTACTTGGTGTCCCTCATACATTGTTATTAACTTTTTAGTTCACCTTACCCAAAGGGTCATGTGATGTATTGTCATCGTTTTTAGCTCACCTTGCCAAAGGCAATGTGAGCTTTTGCCATCACTTGGCATCCGTCGTCTGTCGTTTGTTAACTTTTCACATTTTAATCATCTCTAAAGATTGCACATTTCGTCCCGATCCATTAACAAACATGGCCACCACAGGCAATTCTTGTTTCTGATTGGCCGATTTTTTTAAATCTTCTCTTCTGAAACTGCTTGGCCAAATGAACCGAAACTTGGTAGGAATCATCTATGGAATGTCCTCTATGAAGATTGCTCATTTCGTCCCGATCTGTTAGCAAACATGGCTACCACCGAAACTTGGTAGGAAGCATCTATGGAATGTCCTCTATGAAGAATGCTCATTTCGTCCCGATTGGTTAGCAAACATTCTTGTTTCTGATTGGTCGATTTCTAAAAAAATCTTCTCCTTTGAAACTGCTTAGCCATATGAACCGAAACTTGGTAGGAAGCATCTACATGTATGGAAGGTTCTGTATTAAGTTTCCTCAAAGCAGAATGAAAGGTGAGCGATACAGGCTCAGCCCACTGAGCCTCTAGTTTGCATCCTCCATCATCAATAAGCTTTTCTATATCTATGGATATAAATAATTTATTGTTTGTCTGTTTTTGATGAGTTTTTTTAAATGAATTCCTAAAGAAATCCTTTTCAGAAAAATGCATAGCGTTATTATGTAACTAGTACAGTTTTTAACATGCATATAAGAAAGGAATTTCAAAATTTGTACTTTTTTATTTTTCATCCAATTTTTATGTGTATTTTAGCTCACCTGGCCAAAGGCCAGGTGAGCTTTTGCCATCACTTGTCGTCCGTCGCCATCCGTCGTAAACTTTAATCTTCTCCTCAGAAACCACTGGGCCAATTGCAACCAACTTTGGTGGAATGGTATTTGTATGGACCTCTTCCAAAATTGTGTCCGTTGATCCCGACTTCCAACCAAGATGGCCGCTAAGCTAAAAATAGAAAAAAGGGGGGATGAAATTTTGATTGTCCATTGCTGCTATAGTATAAGTCAAAATGAGCTCAAATTTTAATTGCAGCTACATGGCAAGGAGTAGTTTAACATATATTCTGGGTTTTTCTGTGAAATTTTTCTTTCAGCCGATATATACCGATTATGCAAATTAGGCATATTTTGATAAAAGATCACATTTAAATCTTCTCCTCTGAAACCGCTGAACCAAATTAAACCAAACCTGGCAGGGATGGTCCCTGGGTGGGTCCCTTTCAAAATTGTGTCCGACAGCCCTGCCCTCCATTCAAGATGGCTGCTGTTACTAAAAATAGAAATTTCTTCAATTGTCCATTGCTGCTTTAGTATAAGTCAAAATGAGCTCAAATTTTAACTGCAGCTACATGACAAGGAGTAGTTTAACATATATTCCGGGTTTTTCTGTGAAATATTTCTTTTAGCCGATTTATACCGATTATGCAAATTAGGCATATTTTGATAAAAGATCACATTTAAATCTTTTCCTCTGAAACCGCTGAACTAAATTAAACCAAACCTGGCAGGGATAGTCCTTGGGTAGTCCCATTTCAAAATTGTGTCCGACAGCTCCACCCTCCATTCAAGATGGCTGCTGTTACTAAAAATAGAAATTTCTTCAATTGTCCATTGCTGCTTTATTATAAATCAAAATGAGCTCACATTTTAGCTGCAGCTACATGACAATGAGTAGATTAACATATATTCTGGGTTTTTCTGTGAATTTTTTCTTACAACCGATTTATACTGATTATACAAATTAGACATATTTTGATAAAAGATCACATTTAAATCTTCTCCTCTGAAACCGCTGAACCAAATTAAAGCAAATTTGGCTGGGATGGTCCTTGGGTGGTCCCCTTTCAATACTGTGCCCGACAGCCCCGCCCTCCATTCAAAATGGCTGCTGTTACTAAAAATAGAAATTTCTTTAGTTGTCAATTTCCACTTTATTACAAATCAAAATGAACTCAAATTTTAGCTGCAGCTATATGGCAATGAGTAGTTTAACATATATTCTGGGTTTTTCTGTGAGATTTGTTCAGCCAGTTTATTCCGTTTAGGAATATTATGAGATAAAAATCACATCAAATTCTGTTGCTCAGAAATTTGAGTTGAAATGATCTTTGGGTGGCTCACTTTCAAAATTATGTGTAACACCCCCATTTTCTATCAACTTTAGATGTCAAATTGAAAACCAGGTGAGCGATTACAGGCTCCTGGGAGTCTCTAGTTTGTTAGCAAAATAATAGGTGAATACATTTTGTCTTGTCTTTTTCAGGAAATAAATCAGCTTACTCATAAGATAGAAGATTTAAGTGCCAAAGAATTTAAAAATAATAATATGCAATCCAGATTACAGGTATGTGATAAATAATATATGGAAATTTTCAGTAAATAATAGGAATGTGTAGTTAGTGTGCAGGCATGAATCCAAGATTGAAATATGTTTTACATCATTTTTTTCAGATTCTTTTATTTGTACATATAACCTGATTGTTTAATCGACATAATCTGTTCACGCCACGATATAGCTGAAATACTGCTAAAGTTGGCGTTAAACACCAATCAATCATATTTAAGATTTTCTGGAAATCGTGCCAGAACTCTAGATCTAATATGATGTCGAGTCTTTTAGATAAGATCATTATATTGATTTTCTGTCACTTCAGTGAAACTAAATCTTAGGTTTGTTAACTAAGATTTAGTTTCACTGAAGTGACAGAAAATCAATATAATGATCTTATCTAAAAGACTCAACATCATATTAGATCTAGAGTTCTGGCACGATTTCCAGAAAATCTTAAATATGATTGATTGGTGTTTAACGCCAACTTTAGCAGTATTTCAGCTATATCGTGGCGTGAACAGATTAACTGATATTGCCATATTAGTACAATAACCCTTTTATGATATGTAGTACCAAATAATTCACATATTGTATTCAGCCAGTATGTATTGTATTCTGTTGAATGACTGGTATTTGATGGTAACAGTTTTATCACATTTCAAACCTGTGAATTTAAGGTTTTAGAACATAATTAATTTATATATGGCAAGAAATATGTATTTTGGCATGACAATTTTGCAAATGATTGAACAAGCTGATATAGACATAAGAAATTGTAATAAGACCGTTGTTATCATAGCCGTAAATGGAAGGACAGACAATGCAATGGCCAAAAAGACAAACAATATTCGATAAAACACCACACAGAAAATTAAAGATTGAGCATTTAGAAACCACTAAAAACCAGGTGTGATCTCATGTGCTATGGAAGGGTAAGTATTTCCTGTTTGCTCCACTAGTGGCACTCGTGTTACTCATATTAAAAATTCAGTGACAAGGAACAAGGTAAAAAGGGAAGTGATTGTTGTTTAACGCCATTTGATTCCGAGCCAACCAATCTTTGCTCTTACTCTTTAATGCTGCATACTTAGCAGAGAAGCAACAAATACCAATTTTTAGATCACCTGGACCAAAGGTCCAGGTGAACTATTGCCATCACTTGGCGTCCGTCGTCTGTAAACTTTTCACATTTCAAGCTTCTTCTCCGAAACCACTTGGCCGATTGGAACCGAACTTAGCAGGAATGTTCCTTGGATGGTCCTCTACAAAGTTACTGTTTTTCGTTCCAGTTGGATATTCAATATGGCTGCCAGGGCCAATAATATGCTCTGATTGGCTGAAATTTCAAAGATCTTCTTCTCTGAAACTAATGAACTGACTGAACCCAAACTGTAAAGGAATGATCATTGGAATGTCCTTTACCAAGTTACTGTTTTTTATGCCGATCGGAAATCCAAGATGGCCGCCATCGCAGGACATAGATTAACATTGGACCCTATGGGAAAATGTTCAAATGCCTTCTTCTCAGAAACTACAAATATGATTAAAGCCAAACTGTACATGAATGTTCATTAGATGGTCCTCTACAAACTGTACGTTTTTTGTTCCCGTATGAAATTCAAAATAGCGGCTACGGCAGGACTTAGTTTAACATTGGACCCTATGGGAAAAATGTTTCAAAACGCTTCTTCTCTGAAACCACTTGGATAATTGAAACCAAACTGCCCAGGAATGATCATTGGAAGGTCCTCTACAAGGTGTGTGTTTTTTATGCCGATCGGAAATCCAAGATGGCCACCACCGCAGGACATAGATTAACATTGGATCTATGGGAAAATGTTCAAATGCCTTCTTCTCAGAAACTACAAATATGATTAAAGCCAAACTGTACATGAATGTTCATTTGATGGTCCTCTACAAACTGTACGTTTTTTGTTCCGATATGAAATTCAAAATGGCGGCTACGGCAGGACTTAGTTTAACATTGGACCCTATGGGGAAAATGTTTCAAAACGCTTCTTCTCTGAAACCACTAGGACAGTTGAAACCAAACTGTCCAGGAATGATCATTGGAAGGTCCTCTACAAATTTTATGTTTTTTATGCCGATCGAAAATTCAAGATGGCCACCACCGCAGGACATAGATTAACATTGGACCCTATGGGAAAATGTTCAAATGCCTTCTTCTCAGAAACTACAAATATGATTAAAGCCAAACTGTACATGAATGTTCATTGGATGGTCCTCTACAATCTTAAGGTTTTTTGTTCCGATATGAAATTCAAAATGGCGGCTACGGCAGGACTTAGTTTAACATTGGACCCTATGGGGAAAATGTTTCAAAACGCTTCTTCTCTGAAACCACTTGGATAATTGAAACCAAACTGCCCAGGAATGATCATTGGAAGGTCCTCTACAAGGTGTGTGTTTTTTTATGCCGATCGGAAATCCAAGATGGCCACCACCGCAGGACATAGATTAACATTGTACCCTATGGGAAAATGTTCAAATGCCTTCTTCTCAGAAACTACAAATATGATTAAAGCCAAACTGTACATGAATGTTCATTGGATGGTCCTCTACAAACTTTACGTTTTTTGTTCTGATATGAAATTCAAAATGGCGGCTACGGCAGGACTTAGTTTAACATTGGACCCTATGGGAAAAATGTTTCAAAATGCTTCTTGGACAGTTGAAACCAAACTGTCCAGGAATGATCATTGGAAGGTCCTCTGTTTTTTATGCCGATCGGAAATCCAAGATGGCTGCCACCACAGGTCATAGTATTAACACAGAACCATATGGGGAAAATACAGAAATATATTCTTCTCTGAAGCTATTGTACTGATTGAACCTAAACTGTGCATCAATCATTGGAAGGTCCTTTATAAACTTTGTGTTTTTTATGTTGATCGTAATTCCAAGATGACTACCACTGCAGGACATAGTTTTTACATAGGACCAATTGGTTTTTTTTATTACTAGGTGAACGATACAGGCTCTTGAGAGCCTCTGGTATAGTCTTTGGTTTGACTTGACTGGTTCTCGAAACCACGATCTAGAGCACTCGAAGCGAGCACAAAGAAGAATAAATACAATAAGAATCATACATCAAACATGTAGTCCTTTGTACACACAAATAATATTAAAAATTATTATATTTTCAGAATTTAGAAGAAGAGAATAAATCATTAACTTTAAAACTACAAGATTTACAAAGACAATTACATGAATGTAAGCTCAATCGTGATAAAGACTCGTCAGAAGTACTTAGTCTTCAGGACCAATTAGGCAATAAAGTAACGGAACTTTACGAACTCCACGAACAAATAATATCCGTTATACGAAAAGAATCAAACAGCTGATAATATCATTTAATCAATATTTGAAATATCGGCAATGAACATCCTCAGCAAGGACCATACATGTATGTTCAGATGACGGCAGCAGACGCTTGTTTCTATGGAAACCAGAACAAAATGGATTCTGATTGATATTGTGATAAATGTGATATATGTATTTTTAAGTATAATCTTATATAATCACTCAAAAAGGACATGTATATTGTAAAGATCTATGTATTTTAATAATGATATTAATGATATTCAAGGAAAAGGTGAACAATTCTATTTTATTGTTTTTTATTAGTCCTAATTAATTTAATATTATGCAATTTTTGTAATAGATTTTCAAGTGGGTTATTAAAATGCACTGAAAGTCATAAACTACTAAAAATTTTGTAATGATTTTCTATGAATACAATAAATTACAACTAAGAGGAACTCTAGAATTTAGTTGAACCTTCTGAGGATGGTTGTGATTTTTCACACGGTATTGCAATATTGTTGTACTGGGAGTTTTTGTTTCTAATTTGACATGTAACAGATTTATTGTTTTTTCTTGGCCAGTATGAGAGATTGTTGTTAGAATGCTATTTGTCCTTCTCTGATTACTGTAATTTTATCTTAGATTTTTGAGAAGGGAAGAAGAAATAATGAAGTAAATGAGAAATTAACTAATATGTATTTTAAAAATATTTAATTAATTACTTACGATATGCATTACAACATTTACATCAATTCCTTCTTTCTAAATTAATCACATGAATTCGAAAATAAGTTATTACAACTTTATTAATTTGTTTCCCTACAACGTAGGCTCATGTGATCTAACAAAAGACTTGTATAGAAGTTAAGACTATTTTACATTTTCTATAGATCTGTTTTAATATTAGCTATGATATTTAATTGACTACATTTTTTCCTATGATTTTTAATGTTGTGATTTTTACATTATTTAAATAAGCTGTTTGATATAAAGATCTGAAAGCATATTTCTGAACAAATTTAATGTTTTCATGGTTGTGAGAATAAGTACAGTAATAAATCTACATATTGTATGCAATTTTACCATTGTATTAAAATGTTGCCATGCAATATTTCACCATGGTATGAAAGTGATACCATGCTACGTATATTTCACCATGGTATGAAAGTGATACCATGCTACGTATATTTCACCATGATATGAAAGTGATACTATGCTACGTATATTTCACCATGGTATGAAAGTGATACCATGCTATGTATATTTCACCATGGTATGAAAGCGATACCATGCTACATATATTTCACCATGGTATGAAAGTGATACTATGCAATGTATATTTCACCATGGTATGAAAGTGATACCATGCTACATATATTTCACCATGGTATGAAAGTGATACCATGCTATGTATATTTCACCATGGTATAAAAGTGATACCATGCTATGTATATTTCACCATGGTATGAAAGTGATACCATGCTACATATATTTCACCATGGTATGAAAGTGATACTATGCTACGTATATTTCACCGTCGTATGGAAATATTACAATGCAATATCTCACCATGGTACATGTATATTATTTACACAGATTATTATGTGTATATACTTTATGATTATTCTAATACTGCCCTTTTAAATAGTGATGTCTACCCACAAAAACCATGTTTCTTTGTAATATGTAATTATGCAGTAAAATGTTGTGAAAACAGGATTGTATTGTATTTGAAAGTTAAGCTGCATCCGTACATTGGTATTAAGGGTCAAAATAATCTTATGTTATACTATATAGAGCAATTCCTGTCTCAAAAATACACTTCCTACCTGTAAAAATTTGGTGGCATTATTGTATATCTACTAATTTAAATAGATTTTTTATGAAGAATAAATATTCATATTACGTATTTAAGAATTATAACTATCCTTATTATACCCCCGCTCCCCGGAGGGGGAGGGAGTATACTGTTTTACTGCTGTCCGTCCAAGATATTTTTCGTCGCACTTTTCTCAGCAACTATCAATGGCAGAAATCTGATATTTGGTCACAAGCTTCATATAGGTATGCCATATTGTGGGTAGCGTTTTTGGACTCGTCAGATTCCTACTTCCTGTTTGCCGACTTAGTTGATTTGTATACACATTGAACATATATGCACATTTTTCGTCAAATTTTTCTCAGCAACTATTGATGGCAGAAATCTGATATTTGGTCACAAGCTTCAGATAGGTACCCCATATCGTTTTTGGACCCATCAGATTCCTACTTCCTGTTTGCCGAAGAGCGGGGGTATCATAAGTGAGCATTAACTCACAGTTCATCTTGTTTATATTTAACACGCCCAGATATAGCTGAAATAATATTTAAGTTGGTGTTAAACACCAATCAATCAAACATTTATATTTACAACGTCTTACTGTGGCAATAATCTCAGTGTTAATCTGATAGCATTCTCTGTCATGGTTGTGATCGTATGGTAGTTGGATTTACAACTATCTGTGTCATCAGTGCTTATCACCACTAATTTTGTGAGTTCGAACCCTGTTCATGGCGAGGTGTACTCGATATAGCTGAAATATTGTTGAAAGTGGCATTAAACACCATAAACCAATCATCTCCATTTTAAGATCAAATTCTCAGCTATGGCAGCAGCTGTATACATGTATGTTTTATTAAACATTGATTGACAAGCTGTTTTAGTTTTTGTATCTCTGATAATTGATGCAATGCATTTTTGAACCTACCATCAAGAAGTTATAATTGTTACTGGATATTTTCTGTGGTTGGTACATGTAAATATTCCATAGAAACATTCAATAAGTGATATAGCAAAACATTGTGCAAAAATTAGTTAAATAGAATATAACCAGAAAGGCATTAGTTTACGTGATATAAGACAACATGCAAGTCATTCTTTTATTAACATTGAAATTAAATTTTGTTTGTGAGATTTTTTACTTCACTTTTTTTTTTTCAAATTCAAGGACAATTTCTTTCTGAATTTGAATAAATAGCAGCTGCCATTTTAAATTGTTAAATGTTTAAATAATTAGTGGGTTTAAACGATTTTTATGATGTTTTAAAACTTGAAATGTATCAATTTTTTAATATAGATGGTCAACTTTGAAATCTCATAATAAAGTGAGATCTTGTCCCATTTTTCGAAACATCACGATCTTGTCCAAATTTTTCGAGACATCACATGCTATCGTCAAAAACAAATAATTTATAGAGCAATAGGTGATGCCTTTGTTAGGTTTTAAATCCACACTCACATATTTCATGATATATTTTGTCTCCACATTGTTTTTTTGTTGTTGTCTTCATTACTTTAAAAGAAAGTATTTATTTATATACATGTATATTATATTTTGTTATTTTTTTGTTTTTCGTCACATAATATTTATGTTTTACATATCCCGTAGTTTACTTATATTAGACTAAAAGTATTCAATCATTATTTTTTTTCTTTATTTTAATGTTCATGATTAAAAATCGTTCAAAGCATTAAATGTTATGCATATCATATTTACTTACTATTAAATGCATAAAATTTAGATTGATTGATTTTGTTGTGTCACAATTTAAGAAGAGTTTGAAGATACCAAAGGGGTAATCAGAATCTTTATATCGAAGAACAGACAACACAATGGCCAAAAGGACAAACAACGATCTACAAAGCATACACATAAAACTAAAGTTTGAGTAACACGAACCCCACTAAAAACCGGGTGTGAAGCCAGGTGCTCCGGAAGGGTAAGTAGTTCCTGCTTCACTAGTGGCACCCGTCGTGTTAATCTAGTTACAAACTTGGTGATAAGTCATGAATGAGGTTATTAATTGATATTTAGTACTTGGACATTGTATAAAAAAATCATTTCCACCAATCTATAGTTAAACCTTCTTTATTTACCACCTCTATTAAGCAACAGTTTGTGTTATGTGACCTCAATTTTCATTTCCCTTCAGTGTATTTCATAGTAATTAAACTTGTATTGGTGACAACCTGTCTTATGTGATCCTATTTCAATGTTCCCTTGAAATATCATATAAGACAGGTTTGACTAGATCTGCAGGGGAAACCTATAAATATACAAACCAAATAATGCTGTATAGAATCTATTGTTGTTCTTTATCTTAATCACTGCAAGATTTTGATAAAAGAAACCAGAGACTACTGAACCATGTGATCAGTTACCAGTCTGTCGCTAGTTTCAAAATGATATAATGGCTTCCAAATGAGAAAATTTAACATAGTGTGGAAGGGTATTATGTCAACAACATACATTTCCCTCTTCTTGTTTTTCGGTCAGGTAAACAGTCAGACAAACTTTTACACTGTCAAACACAAGATTGGAGTATTTTACAAGGACTGCAATGACAAGGAGATAATCTGATGGAAATCTAGATCCTGGTTTAGGACAGGCACAAAATATGATGTAGTTGAACAGGCTTAATGAGATCTCTACAAACAATAAAAAAGCTTAGACAGATTTGGTTTCTTCTCAAAAGTCCTTGTCTGCATTATATAATACCTGTTTAAAGGAGGTAATATTGTACATTAAGGGTAAAGGAGTAGGTATGATAAGGGCAGAAATTGGCTTAAAAAATAGACAAATTATAAATGAAACTTATAGCTTTCGTTGTTTCTTGATTTTATAAGACCTTTACCCCAACTACTATTTTGGTAACAATTTTCCATATTTGCACGTGCGATGACGTCACAGTAGTCAATGAAAAGTCTATCGTTTCGTGAAAATATATGAAATCTAACAAGAAATGTGTATTTAATGTCAATTTTCAGTATAACCACAAGCAGGTACCAACGGCATATTTTAGTATGATGTTTAATATACATAAACACATATCTCATTTAATTTTTGTGTTGGTACCCGAGTGTGGAGAGTATGAAATCTGCAATCAAAAAATAATTTTAAAGTCGATTTCTCGTCAGTGGCCATTTTTTATTGACCGTTTTCATCCGTAATAGACAGAAATAGAAATCGACCTTTTAATCTCATCCAAAATAAAGTTGGTTATCGTAGTTGTTTTGCTACGGGAGTAAAACTTGAACAATTTTTATGAAACAGTTTTGACGTTAAATAAATCGAAACAGAACCAAGAAATCTCAGAATTTAAAATCCTCGTCGGAACTAACGTATCGCATGTACAAACTGAGTAATTATTATTAGTATGAACATTTCAAAACCACTACGATGAAAACATTTGGGGTTGTCGGAGAAGAAAATAAAAAATCAACAAGAAAAAAAATGCCAAAAATACGACTTACTTTGTCCATAATTTGCCACCGTTATTTTGACACCAACCATTTCATAACTTGGTTCGTTTATTTCCTGGTTTGTTTTGGGGACAACCAATTGATTCCGGGGGGGAGAGGGAAGGGAAAATCTGGCCTTTGCTTCATAGAAAATAAAAAAAAAATCTGGCTTGAACTAAGTAAACAATGTTATAACCTGTCCTGCACTATGTGTAGAATGAATTTTCTGTCAAATATTCTATCCTGACTAATCTTGCCAGGCCCCCTCAGAATCAAATTATTTGCCTATATATTATTATGAGATAAAGAATGTGTGCTTTCTTTCACATTCTTGTCTCTTAGGCCAAATAAATTTTATATAGATTTGAAACAAAGTAGTATTCATTTTTAATATAAAAAAAACTGATGTTTTAACATAATTACAAGTTGCGTATGCAGTGTTCCCTTACTGGGCCCAGAGAAATTTGCTGAATTATACCAAGGACGTATATAAGATTCTATATACGTCCTTGATTATACACAAAAGACATTTACGGCGGTTTAGATCATAGATGGTGATATATATTTATTTTCCAGGTAAAGAGATCCTTGTTTAACGTTTCGCTAAGGGAAAATTATTTTTAATCGTGGATTGAATGGAAAATAATGGAATGTAAATCCAAACGAAAATGATGTTACCTGTCAAGACTATAACGGAGCATGCGCACAATCTCTACCGAATGAGTTCAAATCTGAGGTCAATAGCATATGATTTGCATTATTGTCCGGGTAGCAAGAATTATCGAAGACAGAATAAAATGACGTTTTTTCCTGAATTATACATCGTAGCTCTCAAAAAGTGAATGGTTTACGTTCTTTATATATTTAATCTTTACATATATCAGAATTTTTTAGAAAACTGAAAATAATGATTTTGGCATTTCATATTACTTTAACAAATATATTTTATTTAGCTCTTTCGCAAAGTGAATTGCCGATGAATAATTGTATTAACGTAAATTTGATTTATATATAACTTAATATTAACGTTGCGGTCGCATAACAATATATTTGATAATTCATAATTCATCTAATACAGTACATATAACGATATAACATGCATGTTTTAACATAATACACGGATGTCAGACTTGATTTACATATTCGGTGTTTTGATTATAATGGTCCTTTTGTTATCCTTACTAAGAATGTCATTGATATAATCTATCGTTTATGAGTCAGTGCTAAATTTGTAGTATTACTTGGAATTTTAGTGGTATGATTTTATTTTAATGGGCCATGACCAATAATACAGTATTACCAAGCATTCTATTTATATAATCTATCACGTTTTACTTTTCTTAACAAAAAAAGTTTGAAGATACAGTAAATATAAATTACCGTCTTCCAATCAAAGTATACTACCGTATTTGTACTCTTAGACATATCAGAATCGAAATAAATGATGGAAGCCAGAATGTGTTTTGAGTTTTAAATAACATGGATTGGCGGATAAAATACTATTCTCTGATGTTCTCGTGGCAAGTAGAATTTTGATTGGCTAAAAAGGTACTTTTAAAACTTCAGGGAAGCCGTGCGCTGACAGAAAATCAATAATCGCTCTCACCTATGTGCTGTCCATTTACATTGTGCAACAGCAGACGACACACATTTCACAAGATGACAGAAAATCAATAATCGCTCTCTGTGATCTTTGTCCAAAGATACAGGTATTTATGTTTTTCCTATAATAAGGACATACTTATTAATGTTGGAGAGTATGAAATCTGCAATTAAAAAATAATTTTGAGGTCGATTTCTCGTGAACAGCCATATTTTAGTGATCGTGTTCAATGTAATTGGATAAAATGTACATCGATTTTTAACCTAATCCAAAATAAAATTTATATTGTTTTGCTATGGGAATAATTTTACTTGAACAACAAATGCAAGAATGTTGACTTTATAAGAATTAATAAACATTTTGGAGATTTACTGCCGACCGGGTTTTTTCCCAACTCAACAGTGTTGAACAGAGCTCAGTGGAATTTCAGGTATTATTATACTTTATTTTATCACCCACAAAACAAAGCAAAACAAACAAATAAGCGAAAAGAAAAATCACGTACTGTACAGCAGATTGTAGATCTTAGAAATGAATTCATTAATCATTGATTATTGAACGTGCAGACGACATAGCGATTCTTGAAACTTATTATAGGGTAATTTAGTAGTCCTTTACATTTTAATTACAGTATTTAAATAACTGATATTTCAAAGTTTATTCCGACAAAAAATGGAATTCACATGTTCAACTTTTGAGAACTGATTATTGATTTTTTTTTATAGATTGTCGTTATATTAATTTTTTTTTCTTCATTTTCCAGGTTCTTACCATTTCAATACAATACAATACAATACAATATTTTTTTATTCCAATTAGGGTCCCTCAAGGGGCAATAACAAATATACATTCATAATTATATCAACAGTTACAACAATACAGAATGGAGATATATGT
Organism: Bathymodiolus septemdierum; assembly: GCA_963383655.1. Lineage (NCBI taxonomy): Eukaryota > Metazoa > Mollusca > Bivalvia > Mytilida > Modiolidae > Bathymodiolus > Bathymodiolus septemdierum. Next base: position 7,545,565 of record OY726520.1, read on the forward strand.
TTTTAAACAAGACAATTCTAACTATTTAAATGATATATGTTACAAAAAAAATATATAAATAAATAAATAGGCTGTGTTCGGCAGCACGACCCGATGAGAGGCAATGAGTAATGTATAGTTGCAGTGTATCATATGGTTGAAGAATGGACTACATGAGTGTGATTACTTAGCTGGAGGAGACACCAGGGGACGATGCTTAAGAATTGTGTTTTGATTCTCCCCGTGTCTGATCCAGCAAAGCAAGCGGTTCAAGTAGTAAAACATCATGTGTTTGATGAAAGGACTGTGATTACTTAGCTGGAGGAGACACCAGGGGACGGTGCTTAAGAATCGCATTTCGATTCTCCCCGTGTCTGATCCAGGAAAGCAAGCAGTTCGAGTAATAAACTAAATTGGGAATAAATAGATGTATCGTTTATCTGCAACAGACACCAAGGGACAGTGCTTCAGGAAATGTATTGCATCTACTAAGATTAGCAATGAGCATTCCTCCTCGTGTCTAGTGCAGACAAACAATAATATATTTTAGACATTAATATGTAGATTTTGTTAATAAAATTGAAGCAGTGTTATTCAGTTATTTAAATTATCTGCAGTATTTATAAATAAAGTGACACAACTCTTTTAAGATTGATACATCTTCACAGGTCATTAACCAGTAATACATATACTTTCTAACGCTCTGATGAATGGATACTGAATTTCGAGAAATTAAATAGGTAAGTTTAATCTAGCTGGATTATTGCAAGTAAACAATGAACTTGATAATTTTCGTTCTCAAAAGACACACATTTTTTTGTTGTTGCCAGATGATTCTTTTGCTTAACTTTAACTTCGATTTTTTATCAATAAGTATAAGCTAGAATTTATATATTTTTACAGGAATCGCCAGTGAAACTTAAAACGACCTTGGTACTATGTTTGTGATTAAAGACAATTAATTGCAATGTAAGCATTCTAACGTTAGAAAAATATATATCGATTCAATCATCAGTATCTTGTATTCTTCTTTCTCTATTTCTTCTCACAGTGAACTCCTTTTCTCGCTGTTCAAAACTAAAGTAAAAACAAAATTACCGAATAGTACAGAAGGTCAGTCGAAAAGGCATCTTCCATAAATCAGGGTTAGGGTTATGGTGTTTAACGCCACTTTAACACTATTTCAGTTAAATCGAGGCGGTCAGTTTTATTGATGGAGGAAACCGGAGTAGCCGGAAAAACCAACTGACCTGCCACAATTCACAGAATTTTTTTTTATCCTATAATGTTGTATCGAGTACACCTCGTGTGAGCGGAGTGTGGGGATGTTGTGGTGTTTAATTAATTCTGAGTCTGAGCTTTACTTTGAAAAATGTATTTGGCTAGGCTTAGGCTTATGGTGTTTTAAGGACACTTTAAGCAATATTTCAAGTATACTAAATGTATCCTGATTTTGTACAAGTATTTTAAATGAAATGGTCTGTTGAATCAGCTTATACATAACGCATATAATAGTATTATAAACACTGGAAGGAAACATTAAGGTATTACAGTTTTGCACAGGACATTATATGAAGGTGTCATTACTTTTCCAAAAACATCATGTTTATTTTTTTTACTTTTACGGAACCGCATGAGAGGCATTTTCATATTGTCTTGGTCCAATAGCATGCTTCTCAAAACATGGTGTACTTTTATCTTTTTTTTTTGCGATTTCACTTTCTCATTTACAGGGGAAAAGATTCACACTATTTATATCCTTGCGTTTTCTGCACAAAGAGGACAAATCCAAAAGAACGGAGAAAGTTAGATGGAGACAATAACAAACATATTCGTAAATACTTATTTAAAAACTTCATGATAAAGGTAAAAGAGGGAGATGTTATTTGCGGTGCATGTAGACTAAGGCATTATAAATGTAGACCATGTTCTGATAGGCAAGCCACCTGTGAGCATTATGTCGTTTCCGACGATAAAGATTACCAACCCCTTACTAAAAAAGCAAAAGAGCCAATGAAGTCGCCAAAGCAGATTCCTCTACCTTTGTCTTCAGTCAAGGGTTCAACTAGTCACTCACAGTGTTGTATATGTAAACGTAGAGGGTACAAGTTTATTGTCGTTCCATCAATAATAAGGTACAACACTTTAATTGAGAATAACATTGTAATTTCTCCTGGAGCACGATGTTGTCCTGGGCATATATATGACGATCATTTCAATGAAGAAGCTGTCCACAACATAACAGATTTAAATACTGAAACTTTATTTAATAAAAACAGAAATCTACAATTTAATTCAAAATATAAGAGATATTGCCAACAAGAACAAAAATAAACGTGTCAATTTTGATGTGGAAAGCCTATGAGTCGCGTTAGTCCATTAATGATATATGGTAGAGTCACGTTAGTCCATTAATGATATATGGTAGAGTCACGTTAGTCCATTAATGATATATGGTATAGTCACATTAGTCCATTAATGATATATGGTAGAGTCACGTTAATCCATTAATGATATATGGTAGAGTCACGTTAGTCCATTAATGATATATGGTAGTCACGTTAGTCCATTAATGATATATGGTAGAGTCACGTTAGTCCATTAATGATATATGGTAGAGTCACGTTAGTCCATTAATGATATATGGTAGTCACGTTAGTCCATTAATGATATATGGTATAGTCACATTAGTCCATTAATGAGTCACGTTAGTCCATTAATGATATATGGTAGAGTCACGTTAGTCCATTAATGAGTCACGTTAGTCCATTAATGATATATGGTAGAGTCACGTTAGTCCATTAATGATATATGGTAGAGTCACGTCAGTCCATTAATGATATATGGTAGAGTCACGTTAATCCATTAATGATATATGGTAGAGTCACGTTAATCCATTAATGATATATGGTAGAGTCACGTTAATCCATTAATGATATATGGTAGAGTCACGTTAATCCATTAATGATATATGGTAGAGTCACGTTAACCATTAATGATATATGGTAGAGTCACGTTAATCCATTAATGATATATGGTAGAGTCACGTTAGTCCATTAATGATATATGGTAGAGTCACGTTAGTCCATTAATGATATATGGTAGAGTCACGTTAATCCATTAATGATATATGGTAGAGTCACGTTAGTCCATTAATGATATATGGTAGAGTCACGTTAGTCCATTAATGATATATGGTAGAGTCACGTTAGTCCATTAATGATATATGGTAGAGTCACGTTAGTCCATTAATGATATATGGTAGAGTCATGCAGTGATGGATTAGGTTTTCATGATTTATTTGATTATTATTGTGTCTTTGTTTTTTAATGTTTGTATTTAAAATAAAATTAACTATGTACATGTATTTGTTTGGCGATCTATATATGTGCCCTATATATTCCACCTCCGGAACTCAGGAACATATACAGGGGAGAGGGTGGTTTATGGTCATGGTGTTCAAAGCCACATTCCACCTCCGGAACTCAGTAAATATACAGGGGAGAGGGGTTTATGGTCATGGTGTTCAAAGCCACATTCCACCTCCGGAACTCAGTAAATATACAGGGAGAGGGGTTTATGGTCATGGTGTTCAAAGCCACATTCCACCTCCGGAACTCAGTAAATATACAGGGGAGAGGGGTTTATGGTCATGGTGTTCAAAGCCACATTCCACCTCCGGAACTCAGTAAATATACAGGGGAGAGGGTTTATGGTCATGGTGTTCAAAGCCACATTCCACCTCCGGAACTCAGTAAATATACAGGGGAGAGGGTTTATGGTCATGGTGTTCAAAGCCACATTCCACCTCCGGAACTCAGTAAATATACAGGGGAGGGGTTTATGGTCATGGTGTTCAAAGCCACATTCCACCTCCGGAACTCAGTAAATATACAGGGAGAGGGGTTTATGGTCATGGTGTTCAAAGCCACATTCCACCTCCGGAACTCAGTAAATATACAGGGGAGAGGGTTTATGGTCATGGTGTTCAAAGCCACATTCCACTCCGGAACTCAGTAAATATACAGGGGAGAGGGGTTTATGGTCATGGTGTTCAAAGCCACATTCCCACTCCGAACTCAGTAAATATACAGGGGAGAGGGGTTTATGGTCATGGTGTTCAAAGCCACATTCACTCCGGAACTCAGTAAATATACAGGGACAGGGGTTATATGCGTCATGTGTGTTCAAAGCCACATTCCCTACGCCGGAACCTCAGTAAATATACAGGGGAGAGGGGTTTATGGGGTCATCATGGTGTTCAAAGCCACATTCCACCTCCGGAACTCAGTAAATATACAGGGGAGAGGGGTTTATGGTCATGGTGTTCAAAGCCACATTCCACCTCCGGAACTCAGTAAATATACAGGGGAGAGGGGTTTATGGTCATGGTGTTCAAAGCCACATTCCACCTCCGGAACTCAGTAAATATACAGGGGAGAGGGGTTTATGGTCATGGTGTTCAAAGCCACATTCCACCTCCGGAACTCAGTAAATATACAGGGGAGAGGGGTTTATGGTCATGGTGTTCAAAGCCACATTCCACCTCCGGAACTCAGTAAATATACAGGGGAGAGGGGTTTATGGTCATGGTGTTCAAAGCCACATTCCACCTCCGGAACTCAGTAAATATACAGGGGAGAGGGGTTTATGGTCATGGTGTTCAAAGCCACATTCCACCTCCGGAACTCAGTAAATATACAGGGGAGAGGGGGTTTATGGTCATGGTGTTCAAAGCCACATTCCCCTCTGGAACTCAGTAAATATACAGGGGAGAGGGGTTTATGGTCATGGTGTTCAAAGCCACATTCCACCTCCGGAACTCAGTAAATATACAGGGGAGAGGGGTTTATGGTCATGGTGTTCAAAGCCACATTCCACCTCCGGAACTCAGTAAATATACAAGGGAGAGGGGTTTATGGTCATGGTGTTCAAAGCCACATTCCACCTCCGGAACTCAGTAAATATAGAGGGGAAAGGGGTTTATGGTCATGGTGTTCAAAGCCACATTCCACCTCCGGAACTCAGTAAATATACAGGGGAGAGGGGTTTATGGTCATGGTGTTCAAAGCCACATTCCACCTCCGGAACTCAGTAAATATACAGGGGAGAGGGGTTTATGGTCATGGTGTTCAAAGCCACATTCCACCTCCGGAACTCAGTAAATATACAGGGGAGAGGGGTTTATGGTCATGGTGTTCAAAGCCACATTCCACCTCCGGAACTCAGTAAATATACAGGGGAGAGGGGTTTATGGTCATGGTGTTCAAAGCCACATTCCACCTCCGGAACTCAGTAAATATACAGGGGAGAGGGTTTTATGGTCATGGTGTTCAAAGCCACATTCCACCTCCGGAACTCAGTAAATATACAGGGGAGAGGGGTTTATGGTCATGGTGTTCAAAGCCACATTCCACCTCCGGAACTCAGTAAATATACAGGGGAGAGGGGTTTATGGTCATGGTGTTCAAAGCCACATTCCACCTCCGGAACTCAGTAAATATACAGGGGAGAGGGGTTTATGGTCATGGTGTTCAAAGCCACATTCCACCTCCGGAACTCAGTAAATATACAAGGGAGAGGGGTTTATGGTCATGGTGTTCAAAGCCACATTCCACCTTCGGAACTCAGTAAATATACAGGGGAGAGGGGTTTATGGTCATGGTGTTCAAAGCCACATTCCACCTCCGGAACTCAGTAAATATACAAGGGAGAGGGGTTTATGGTCATGGTGTTTAAAGCCACATTCCACCTCCGGAACTCAGTAAATACACAGGGGAGAGGGGTTTATGGTCATGGTGTTCAAAGCCACATTCCACCTCCGGAACTCAGTAAATATACAGGGGAGAGGGGTTTATGGTCATGGTGTTCAAAGCCACATTCCACCTCCGGAACTCAGTAAATATACAGGGGAGAGGGGTTTATGGTCATGGTGTTCAAAGCCACATTCCACCTCCGGAACTCAGTAAATATAGAGGGGAAAGGGGTTTATGGTCATGGTGTTCAAAGCCACATTCCACCTCCGGAACTCAGTAAATATACAAGGGAGAGGGGTTTATGGTCATGGTGTTCAAAGCCACATTCCACCTCCGGAACTCAGTAAATATACAGGGGAGAGGGGTTTATGGTCATGGTGTTCAAAGCCACATTCCACCTCCGGAACTCAGTAAATATACAGGGGAGAGGGGTTTATGGTCATGGTGTTCAAAGCCACATTCCACCTCCGGAACTCAGTAAATATACAGGGGAGAGGGGTTTATGGTCATGGTGTTCAAAGCCACATTCCACCTCCGGAACTCAGTAAATATACAGGGGAGAGGGTTTTATGGTCATGGTGTTCAAAGCCACATTCCACATCCGGAACTCAGTAAATATACAGGGGAGAGGGGTTTATGGTCATGGTGTTCAAAGCCACATTCCACCTCCGGAACTCAGTAAATATACAGGGGAGAGGGGTTTATGGTCATGGTGTTCAAAGCCACATTCCACCTCCGGAACTCAGTAAATATACAAGGGAGAGGGGTTTATGGTCATGGTGTTCAAAGCCACATTCCACCTCCGGAACTCAGTAAATATACAGGGGAGAGGGGTTTATGGTCATGGTGTTCAAAGCCACATTCCACCTCCGGAACTCAGTAAATATACAGGGGAGAGGGGTTTATGGTCATGGTGTTCAAAGCCACATTCCACCTCCGGAACTCAGTAAATATACAGGGGAGAGGGGTTTATGGTCATGGTGTTCAAAGCCACATTCCACCTCCGGAACTCAGTAAATATACAGGGGAGAGGGGTTTATGGTCATGGTGTTCAAAGCCACATTCCACCTCCGGAACTCAGTAAATATACAGGGGAGAGGGGTTTATGGTCATGGTGTTCAAAGCCACATTCCACCTCCGGAACTCAGTAAATATACAGGGGAGAGGGGTTTATGGTCATGGTGTTCAAAGCCACATTCCACCTCCGGAACTCAGTAAATATACAAGGGGAGAGGGGTTTATGGTCATGGTGTTCAAAGCCACATTCCACCTCCGGAACTCAGTAAATATACAGGGGAGAGGGGTTTATGGTCATGGTGTTCAAAGCCACATTCCACCTCCGGAACTCAGTAAATATACAAGGGGAGAGGGGTTTATGGTCATGGTGTTCAAAGCCACATTCCACCTCCGGAACTCAGTAAATATACAGGGGAGAGGGGTTTATGGTCATGGTGTTCAAAGCCACATTCCACCTCCGGAACTCAGTAAATATACAGGGGAGAGGGGTTTATGGTCATGGTGTTCAAAGCCACATTCCACCTCCGGAACTCAGTAAATATACAGGGGAGAGGGGTTTATGGTCATGGTGTTCAAAGCCACATTCCACCTCCGGAACTCAGTAAATATACAGGGGAGAGGGGTTTATGGTCATGGTGTTCAAAGCCACATTCCACCTCCGGAACTCAGTAAATATACAGGGGAGAGGGGTTTATGGTCATGGTGTTCAAAGCCACATTCCACCTCCGGAACTCAGTAAATATACAGGGGAGAGGGGTTTATGGTCATGGTGTTCAAAGCCACATTCCACCTCCGGAACTCAGTAAATATACAGGGGAGAGGGGTTTATGGTCATGGTGTTCAAAGCCACATTCCACCTCCGGAACTCAGTAAATATACAGGGAGAGGGGTTTATGGTCATGGTGTTCAAAGCCACATTCCACCTCCGGAACTCAGTAAAATATACAGGGAGAGGGGTTTATGGTCATGGTGTTCAAAGCCACATTCCACCTCCGGAACTCAGTAAATATACAGGGGAGAGGGGTTTATGGTCATGGTGTTCAAAGCCACATTCCACCTCCGGAACTCAGTAAATATACAGGGGAGAGGGGTTTATGGTCATGGTGTTCAAAGCCACATTCCACCTCCGGAACTCAGTAAATATACAGGGGAGAGGGGTTTATGGTCATGGTGTTCAAAGCCACATTCCACCTCCGGAACTCAGTAAATATACAGGGGAGAGGGGTTTATGGTCATGGTGTTCAAAGCCACATTCCACCTCCGGAACTCAGTAAATATACAGGGGAGAGGGGTTTATGGTCATGGTGTTCAAAGCCACATTCCACCTCCGGAACTCAGTAAATATACAGGGGAGAGGGGTTTATGGTCATGGTGTTCAAAGCCACATTCCACCTCCGGAACTCAGTAAATATACAGGGGAGAGGGGTTTATGGTCATGGTGTTCAAAGCCACATTCCACCTCCGGAACTCAGTAAATATACAGGGGAGAGGGGTTTATGGTCATGGTGTTCAAAGCCACATTCCACCTCCGGAACTCAGTAAATATACAGGGGAGAGGGGTTTATGGTCATGGTGTTCAAAGCCACATTCCACCTCCGGAACTCAGTAAATATACAGGGGAGAGGGGTTTATGGTCATGGTGTTCAAAGCCACATTCCACCTCCGGAACTCAGTAAATATACAGGGGAGAGGGGTTTATGGTCATGGTGTTCAAAGCCACATTCCACCTCCGGAACTCAGTAAATATACAGGGGAGAGGGGTTTATGGTCATGGTGTTCAAAGCCACATTCCACCTCCGGAACTCAGTAAATATACAGGGGAGAGGGGTTTATGGTCATGGTGTTCAAAGCCACATTCCACCTCCGGAACTCAGTAAATATACAGGGGAGAGGGGTTTATGGTCATGGTGTTCAAAGCCACATTCCACCTCCGGAACTCAGTAAATATACAGGGGAGAGGGGTTTATGGTCATGGTGTTCAAAGCCACATTCCACCTCCGGAACTCAGTAAATATACAGGGGAGAGGGGTTTATGGTCATGGTGTTCAAAGCCACATTCCACCTCCGGAACTCAGTAAATATACAGGGGAGAGGGGTTTATGGTCATGGTGTTCAAGCCACATTCCACCTCCGGAACTCAGTAAATATACAGGGGAGAGGGGTTTATGGTCATGGTGTTCAAAGCCACATTCCACCTCCGGAACTCAGTAAATATACAGGGGAGAGGGGTTTATGGTCATGGTGTTCAAAGCCACATTCCACCTCCGGAACTCAGTAAATATACAGGGGAGAGGGGTTTATGGTCATGGTGTTCAAAGCCACATTCCACCTCCGGAACTCAGTAAATATACAGGGGAGAGGGGTTTATGGTCATGGTGTTCAAAGCCACATTCCACCTCCGGAACTCAGTAAATATACAGGGGAGAGGGGTTTATGGTCATGGTGTTCAAAGCCACATTCCACCTCCGGAACTCAGTAAATATACAGGGGAGAGGGGTTTATGGTCATGGTGTTCAAAGCCACATTCCACCTCCGGAACTCAGTAAATATACAGGGGAGAGGGGTTTATGGTCATGGTGTTCAAAGCCACATTCCACCTCCGGAACTCAGTAAATATACAGGGGAGAGGGGTTTATGGTCATGGTGTTCAAAGCCACATTCCACCTCCGGAACTCAGTAAATATACAGGGGAGAGGGGTTTATGGTCATGGTGTTCAAAGCCACATTCCACCTCCGGAACTCAGTAAATATACAGGGGAGAGGGGTTTATGGTCATGGTGTTCAAAGCCACATTCCACCTCCGGAACTCAGTAAATATACAGGGGAGAGGGGTTTATGGTCATGGTGTTCAAAGCCACATTCCACCTCCGGAACTCAGTAAATATACAGGGGAGAGGGGTTTATGGTCATGGTGTTCAAAGCCACATTCCACCTCCGGAACTCAGTAAATATACAGGGGAGAGGGGTTTATGGTCATGGTGTTCAAAGCCACATTCCACCTCCGGAACTCAGTAAATATACAGGGGAGAGGGGTTTATGGTCATGGTGTTCAAAGCCACATTCCACCTCCGGAACTCAGTAAATATACAGGGGAGAGGGGTTTATGGTCATGGTGTTCAAAGCCACATTCCACCTCCGGAACTCAGTAAATATACAGGGGAGAGGGGTTTATGGTCATGGTGTTCAAAGCCACATTCCACCTCCGGAACTCAGTAAATATACAGGGGAGAGGGGTTTATGGTCATGGTGTTCAAAGCCACATTCCACCTCCGGAACTCAGTAAATATACAGGGGAGAGGGGTTTATGGTCATGGTGTTCAAAGCCACATTCCACCTCCGGAACTCAGTAAATATACAGGGGAGAGGGGTTTATGGTCATGGTGTTCAAAGCCACATTCCACCTCCGGAACTCAGTAAATATACAGGGGAGAGGGGTTTATGGTCATGGTGTTCAAAGCCACATTCCACCTCCGGAACTCAGTAAATATACAGGGGAGAGGGGTTTATGGTCATGGTGTTCAAAGCCACATTCCACCTCCGGAACTCAGTAAATATACAGGGGAGAGGGGTTTATGGTCATGGTGTTCAAAGCCACATTCCACCTCCGGAACTCAGTAAATATACAGGGGAGAGGGGTTTATGGTCATGGTGTTCAAAGCCACATTCCACCTCCGGAACTCAGTAAATATACAGGGGAGAGGGGTTTATGGTCATGGTGTTCAAAGCCACATTCCACCTCCGGAACTCAGTAAATATACAGGGGAGAGGGGTTTATGGTCATGGTGTTCAAAGCCACATTCCACCTCCGGAACTCAGTAAATATACAGGGGAGAGGGGTTTATGGTCATGGTGTTCAAAGCCACATTCCACCTCCGGAACTCAGTAAATATACAGGGGAGAGGGGTTTATGGTCATGGTGTTCAAAGCCACATTCCACCTCCGGAACTCAGTAAATATACAGGGGAGAGGGGTTTATGGTCATGGTGTTCAAAGCCACATTCCACCTCCGGAACTCAGTAAATATACAGGGGAGAGGGGTTTATGGTCATGGTGTTCAAAGCCACATTCCACCTCCGGAACTCAGTAAATATACAGGGGAGAGGGGTTTATGGTCATGGTGTTCAAAGCCACATTCCACCTCCGGAACTCAGTAAATATACAGGGGAGAGGGGTTTATGGTCATGGTGTTCAAAGCCACATTCCACCTCCGGAACTCAGTAAATATACAGGGGAGAGGGGTTTATGGTCATGGTGTTCAAAGCCACATTCCACCTCCGGAACTCAGTAAATATACAGGGGAGAGGGGTTTATGGTCATGGTGTTCAAGCCACATTCCACCTCCGGAACTCAGTAAATATACAGGGGAGAGGGGTTTATGGTCATGGTGTTCAAAGCCACATTCCACCTCCGGAACTCAGTAAATATACAGGGGAGAGGGGTTTATGGTCATGGTGTTCAAAGCCACATTCCACCTCCGGAACTCAGTAAATATACAGGGGAGAGGGGTTTATGGTCATGGTGTTCAAAGCCACATTCCACCTCCGGAACTCAGTAAATATACAGGGGAGAGGGGTTTATGGTCATGGTGTTCAAAGCCACATTCCACCTCCGGAACTCAGTAAATATACAGGGGAGAGGGGTTTATGGTCATGGTGTTCAAAGCCACATTCCACCTCCGGAACTCAGTAAATATACAGGGGAGAGGGTTTATGGTCATGGTGTTCAAAGCCACATTCCACCTCCGGAACTCAGTAAATATACAGGGGAGAGGGGTTTATGGTCATGGTGTTCAAAGCCACATTCCACCTCCGGAACTCAGTAAATATACAGGGGAGAGGGGTTTATGGTCATGGTGTTCAAAGCCACATTCCACCTCCGGAACTCAGTAAATATACAGGGGAGAGGGGTTTATGGTCATGGTGTTCAAAGCCACATTCCACCTCCGGAACTCAGTAAATATACAGGGGAGAGGGGTTTATGGTCATGGTGTTCAAAGCCACATTCCACCTCCGGAACTCAGTAA
>OY726520.1:7557539-7695221 GCA_963383655.1 Bathymodiolus septemdierum
GCTACGCAAAAATACTATATGTTACCATAGAGAATTGGCTTATTATTTTTAGAGTGTACATACACAGAATATAACATTTTGTCGAAAAGACTATGCAAGATAGTAAAATAAAACCACCATATTTGAATTTCCAATGATTAATTGGACCCTCCTCCAATTACGTTGCTAAGCAACAAAGGACAAAGTGAAATCATCAAAAAAAATATTTTTCTTACCTTTCAATGATTGTGTTTAATATTATATCTATATAAACAGTTTCTGAGATTGGGCCAAAATCTACCCTTATCATACTCACTCCTTTTATGGCTTGTCACTGTAAGCTGTAAGTAACATTAATATCCAAAAACTGAGCACATTCTTATCTAAAGGCTCACCTGGTTATTCATATACAGTTTATGTTCAATCAAGTTAATATTAATAAAATTAAAAAAAAACATATTTATATGAAAAGAAGAAGAATTTAGAGTAAAAACAATATGTCTCCCTTAGTTGAAGTTACTCACCAAAGATGTAAATGCATCATTTGTTTGACAGTATTACTATGTAGTAGCCATGTTGGAAAGTTTCATTTCATTTCATCAAGGAGTTCTTGAGAAGAAGATTGTCAAAGATATCCAATTTTCAACTAGTAGGAAGCCTTGTTGACCATCTTGAATGAAAAGCAAGGTTATCGGACACAATTTTGGAAGAGGACCATCCAAGGAGTATCACAACAGACGACAGACCAAGGAATGGCAAAAATTTACCTGAGCCTTTGGCTCTGGTGAGCTAAAAATAATATGTATAGAGATGCACAAACAGAGTTGCTATTCTTGTCCTATAGGCCAACTGTCATGTTTGGAAAGGAAATTGCCAAGCAAAACATGACCTGTATATTATCCATTTAAAGCTAGTTTTCAAATTGATGCAATAACCAGGACTTGAGATAACATACAGACAATTAAAACAATGTTACACACAATTAAGGAGTATAACTCTGGAATGATATCAGTCAGATACTTCAATGATGGTTTTAATAATTAATTGTTATATCAGATAGGGACATAGCAGTTTAATTTTAATTTCAGTCAAATCAATGGTTGATAGGCTTTTTATTTGCTTACGCTTGACACATTATACTGACTCTCGGAAACAAGTTTTTCAAATTATTCCTTTAATTTGAATGCTCATCAAAGAAGCAGAAACAACTAATTTTTCATGTTTTGTTTACCTGAGCAGGGATCAAACCCACAATTTTCTAAACAGTCACAACGATCATGCTAACTATTACACTACTTTAGTTGGTCTTACAATATCAAAAAAACATAAATATTAAGTTTTATTTTGTCCCAACAAATGTTCATATTTATATCACAAAATCTGATACAATGTACATATAAATATATATCTAGAAATGATAACAAAATAAATAAATTAAAATAAGGAGGAATAATCTGATTAAGTCCCACTTCAAACATTACATTTGAACAACAGTTTACAATATATCAATAAACTATTTATTCTGAATTAGAATAACATTCATTTATATTATCAAATTATGCTTTGTTTCTCTTCTTAGTCTCAACTAAGTACCGATCTCAAATACATGTATTAATTATATATATAATATAGTAGGTATTAAGTGGGTGGATTTGAATTTACTTGCATTGACATTTTAAAAAAATACTAAGGTGCTCTCATTCTTATGGGTGAAAAGTTGTCACTTAAATGTCTAGTATCAATAAACCTGTTCTAAAAATAAGTTTATATGTGAGCACTGAACTCTTTCTTAAAACATTTATAATGTCAGTAATATATAAACATACCTGTGGGGAAAGAAACAAATTTAGAAAAATTTTCAAGTAAATTAATAACTTCCATATTTTTCTATTTTAATTCTAAATTAATACATTTATCGATAAACAACATAAGTGACCTTTTAAATAGAGAATATACGTACATACATTGTTCGCAAATATAAAATTTATTTGTAGAAACTGGAGGAAAAGCAAGCATCTGGCGAGCTTTTCTTTCCTGTTTTCAGGTGCCTACAAATAAATTGTATATTTCCAGACAATGTACATATGTTCTGTTTATACTGCAACGTCATGCATGCAAAAAATATTAAATTTACACACAAAAAGGCAAAACATTGGGCATTTTGGTTGAATTTCTTTTAGTGTGTTTAAAACATGATTCACATTCACTCTTTGCTCTAGATGAGATGCAGGTTACCAGGGGGCAATAAATGCCTGGTAGATGTGTAAAACTAAGGTTTATGCACACACTTTTATATAGTCAGTAATTGCACTGATTGCAGTATAAACCAGTTTATTTGAATCCTATCAATCATTTTTATTTTGATCCTTCAAATCAAGTTTATTTAAATCCTTCAAATTGGATTAATTTGAATCGTTGGAACAGGTTTATTTGGATCCTCCTTTAAACCAGTTAGATATATCTGACATACTGCTCATACTACCAACTTTACTGAATAGTGAGCTAGTCATGTCATTCTGAGATGAAGACTGTGGTAACACAGCTGCTGCAGTCTCTGTCAAACTTCTTCTACTGTCTGTAGGCTGGAATCAAATATATAGGTTTTATGTAAATCATTGTGCTTGATATTGTATTGTTTTTCATTTGATTATGGTTATGCAGATACAGATATATAAATACAACACTGTGAGAAGACACAAATGGATAACTAAAGCTAAATCTGCATTAACAAACATCTCTGTTGACTGAACTGATAACTCTTCTGGAGCAACTGAATTCACCCTTGACCAAATATCATACAAAAATGGTTTATGGTGCTTAACCCCACTTTCAACAATATTTCAGTTATATTGAGGTGGTCAGTTTTATTGGTGGAGGAAACCGGAGTACCCAGGGGGAAAATCACAGACTTGCCGTAAGTCACTGACAAACTTTATCACATAATGTTGTATCGCCTGAGCGGGATTCGAACTCACAACGTTAATGGTGATAGGTACTGATAAAACTCCTAGTCTTATCTCTATAAGCCATTATGGACATACCTTCTGTAATGGTTGTTTTAGCACTGGTTGTGGTAATGATGACCTTGCAGGCTGTGTACTGAGTGGAAGCAGTGTAAACCGGTTCTGACAGGTCGAGAGTGGTAACACATTGTGTTGCTCCTGTTGACCCGAGGAAGATGTTCTACCACCTCCATATAAACTTAATCTGTCAATGTTGGTCACTAGTCCATATAAAACCTAATAATAGAATCAATACAAGTGTACATTTATATTTATTTAGTTTTTAGGCTTAAGTGAATTTGAATTGTTGTTGTGTGATTGTATATTTATAAAATCTCATTAAAATGTGATGATTAAATTAGTAATAAATAATTATAGATGAGTGTTTTTATTTGGTCAGAAGAAAAAAACTTCTGGTATACTGTATTATATTCATTTATTAATAAAACATACCTGGTAAGAATATACATTGTAGGCTATACACTTATGCACCTATGTCTGAGCACTGGTGACGGTTACCAGGGCTCAACCCCCAGAGCTGTCCAGTATATCTCCAGATTACAGATAGGAGATGCCCTTTTGATGGGGAGTTGTCAGGCAATATTATAAAAAACATGACAGTGAAACATCAAAGACTATAGAATAACTGTATTATATACCATTGGAAATCTTACACCTCTGTGACCCCAAATATGGTTGGTTGGTTGGTTTATGGTGTTTAATGCCACTTTCAACAATATTTCAGTTATATCGTGGCGGTCAGTTTTATTGGTGGAGGAAACCAGAGTACCAGGAGAAAACCACCGACCTGTCGCAAGTCACTGACAAACTTTATCACATAACATTGCATTGAGTACACCTCACCATAAATGGGGTTCAAACTCACAACGTTAGTGGTGATAAGCACTGATTACACAGGTAGTTGTAAATCTAACTACCATACGATCACAACGGCCTCTGATATGCAATACATAATCCATTATAATACTTACAGAAGACCTCTGTGCTTGTTTCATCAAGTGTGACTGAATGTAAGGTGAAAACACATCTAAATCAAATGGATCAATCTTTTCTTCTAGACCCTCAATAATCTGCTGCATTCTTTGCTGATAAATTTTGTTTTCCTTTTAAAAAAAATTTGTTACTTAAAAATAAGGAATTTTCACCGACCCAGTCTGTATATCTTCTATCAACAATAATGTGTTCACCTCAATTCGTAAGTTTAAGGTTTGACAGAGGAGTGGTTTGTATTATTGAGGTTTGGTTGATGAAATATTAGTAAAAAGGGGAAATAACTCCAACCATAATGGTTCAAATAAATTGCCATGATGAAAAGAGAATTAAAATGAAGGAGAAGATGCATATACAAATTTTTTGATGGAATATTGCAAGTGAAATAGGGCAACATTTCTTTAAAAAATAGTGCAGACACTGGTGTAACAATATGCAATTCTCCATATGGTAATAAGCAAGCATGCAAATTAAAAAAAAATTTAAATGTAGGAGGAGTTACATATGGAAAGATGTACTGATGAACAGGAGGAAAAGGAGGGAGACATAAATATAACTAAATATGTGATGAGAAGCTCAGTATAATACAGGAAATGACAACAACAACGAAAAAAACATGTGTGAAGAGAAAATTAGTTTTCTTTTAAAATTGCAAGTAAGTGAAACCTGTCTAAACCAACCCTCCTTTGGATCAACTTTTGTGCTTGGAATAAACAGGTGCTTGGTTTATATAGGTTAAATTAACAAAGATTCCTACATCAGAACATTATTTAAAGTTTGGTTTATACAGAATTCAAGTTTATTCAGGGTTTGGTTTAGACAGGTTTCACTGGTACAGTAATATTTGTTCCACATTCTATACAGTAATTCAACACATTTTAAAACCCAAAGACACAAACTAACTGGTCCCATTATCTACATCCGTATCTACCTATATAGAAATATCTGCTGTCATAAAAAATATTAACAGTGATAAAGGGACATTACTCACCTTTGAATCTTCTTTACGTGGAAATATCTGTAGTACAAATCTACAGTCAAACAATAACTGTAGTGCTCTTTGTTGTGGTAAAGGAGCATGACCTTTAACCTTAGGATGTTTACTATTGTGTAATATCTGTAAATAGCTCTCTTTCATGTCATCTGATACCTTATTTACTAGTTTCTGTAGTACAGATCTAAAAGATAAAATTAAAATGTATTAGATATGTCTTCTATATACAAAAATGTATGTCACAGTGATCCAATTCCAGGCAGATATTTGGCTATCAATATAGAAAGGAGGAAAAATCGGACAGCCTACCGTTAAAAGGACTTCGTCCTTTATAATTTAGATCTGTCATAGTGATTGCTAAAGATTACAGTCCTTAGAAAGTAATTTATCCTCTTGTCCTTGATTAGCCATAGTTACATGTAGCTTAATTTTTTAGAATATCTCAATGAAACAATAGGACACAGGTAGACCAGTCTTGGTGGGTAGACCAGTCTTGGTGGAAATGCTGCAAATACCAGTTTCATAGTACTGGGTGGGGAACGTCCCTACAATCTTCCATACTTGAGTTAATTATGCTAACATTACTCCACTGATGTGGTATTTAAACAGTAGGATTTCATGGTGTATATATATACAAACCTGGAAATAGCATGTCCACCAACTCTATTGATCTCTTGACAAAGGTTAAACACCAAACCCTGGACATACCATGATGGCTTAAAAAAACAAAAAAATCAGCAAGTTAAATATTAATAGTCTTTTTAATGTTAATTAAAGAAATCTAAACAGATTTTCCACATAATAAGTTTCACAGCTAATGGGGAAGTAGCAATTGTAATGTGATATATCTATCATATTTAAAAAAAAAACAACCAAAAAAACAACCAAAAAAACTAACATATGTATATACTGTACTTCTAAGACAGAAATATATAAACTTTTTTGTGCCTGTCCCAAACCAGGACCTGGATTTCCAATGTCATATATTGTGGTGTTTTTTGTGTTTTCAATGTCATATATTGTGGTGTTTTTTATGTTCAATTGTTTAAGGTGAAACATGGTTCGTTTATAGTTGATATTGTTGGAATTGTTGATCATCACTGTTTAAACTTTCTTTTCATAATCAGAGAACAAAAAAAGCTATTAAAAACAATGATAGATGAGTAACATTTCCAACAGACAATTCTAGAATAGTAAAAGGCATTGTGGTCAAAATCAAAGTTGACCTGTAATATAATATAATTTAACATGAGAGTATGTTTATTATATTTATCAAACAAAACTCAAGATAACATCCGAAAGTGATATATTTGGGAATATATTTCACTAAATTCGACATCTACATTTTCATTTTTAGAATGATAACAGGCATCATGGTCAAAATCAAAGATAACCAGTATTCTGTTATAATAATTAACAATATTCAAAAAGAAAGATACATATCAAACATAATTCAAGAGATGATTCAGAAACAAAACAATTTGATATTTCAAATATTTTCAAAGTGCATGGCATTATCGTCAAAATTGAACTTTTGACCTCTATTTTGTTCTACATGTAGTACGTAATCATATTATATAAGAAAAATGTAATACAAACGTAGGTCAAGATATTACCGGAAACTCTTTTAAAAATAAATTAAATGTTCAGATTTGTAATGTGGTTGCTAAATTTAAATACAGTTTACCCTCCTTATAAGAACATATTATTACCTGCATAGGAACTTGTATTTTAGACTTTATCTTCTTTCCATCTTCTGTCTCCTCTTGTATGTCAACTTCATCCCACCTCTGTAAACATTTAAATCAAAATCATTTTTTTTTATATTTAAAATCAGTTACAGCTGTGATCTAAATGTAAATGTACATTTTATACTATCCAATAACTGCAACAAGAAAAACAGCTCATAGATGGGTTTTTCTAAATTTCTTGAGCACTATCCATTGATCATTCATGCAAATATCAAGTTCTACTGGCCAGGTGATCACTAAGATCAAAAGGAGAGTAAGTGATGGCAAAAGGTCACATAACTGCTACTCCATCCATTTGTTCTCTGTTCTTAAATAAAAAAAAATCCCACAGACATTTAAATACTAGCCAAAAACTAGTACATCATTTTTCTGTCAGATTGAACATCACACAGTTAAAGCTGTGGTATCAATTTAAATGTACATTTTATACTATCCAATAACTGCATCAAGAAAAACAACTCATAGATGGTTTTTTTTCTTCTAAATTGTTGCAATCATTGCTTTGAAATAGAACTGACTTCAGGATATTTGTTAAACAATTAATTTTCTTATTCAGGAGAAAGGATACAAAGTAGCACTTTTATATATGTTAAGAATGAGTGAGTGATTGTTGTTTAATCATTCATTCATTTTTCAGCTATATCATGGCGAGTGTTAAGAATGAGGCTGATGAAGAGATACAGTAAGTAAGGAAGACACAAACCCATTTCTCTGTGTAATAAAAACAATGACTTACAGTACATGTGGCAACAGAGTCACTACTTTGATCTGATACAAGTCCTGATCTGAAATCTTTAAGTACAACTTCTGATAAATGGTTAACCCAGATCCTGTAAATATACATTTTTAAAAATTATTAATTAAAATTTAATCAGAATTTTAATTCTGAACTAAATCATCGTTATTCAAAGATTATAATTGGTATACTTTTATTCCTGAATATTATTAGAATATAATATAAAGGGTTAAAACTGGTCTCAAAATAAAGCAAGAAATGGTATGCATCAGGTCAAAGGCTTGACGAGTGGTAAAGGTCATTGGTTGCTGACATGTGTTTAATTACAGTAATATATTCAGATCAGATCAAAGAGAGGCTAAGTGGTTGACCAATAGCATAATACCCACCTCTAGTGTTATGGTTTTTAGACACCTGCCTACCAAATGCCCATGATTTCATAGGTCAGTACATTATAACTATCTGGGTCTTCCTCTCCCACTAAGTCTGGTTATGGGTTATGGTATTTAATGCCACTTTCAACAATATTTCAGTTATATCGTGGTGGTCAGTTTTATTGGTAAAGGAAACCAGAGTATCCAGAGAAAACCCCCGACCTGTTGCAAGTCACCACTATGTCTGGTAGTCATGATAAGCTGAAAAAGTGCTGAATGTAATGATAAACACCAACCCATCAGATCTAATGTGAACCTGTAAATTCTAACCTGAAAGCCTCTGACTGACAATTGCTCATTAAATCTTTAATCTTTATCCAAATCTGATCCTCTGTAGCCTTTGTTCCTTTTGATCCAGGTTTCTTTATTATCCTAAAATAGAAATTAAGACAGCATATGTTTCATAGCAAATACAACAATTTTTGCACCCACATAAAAAAAGCTGCTATATATATAGTATCTGACATCCTCTTTTAAATCTTCATCGACAATATTTGTCATACTTAAATTTTCACTCTGATACAATCATACTAAACAAGACTCACATCTTTGGGAAAAATGAAAGACATTATCAGGAAACAATTTATTTTATTTCTAGTCTTCACATTTCAAAATGAATAGCTGTATAATAATAAACAGAAAAATTAACAAACTTCAATTGGATCTATAATTTGTTTCCTGTAACAATCTGATTTGTAAAAAAATGAAGCATAAATCATCATATAAATGACATGTGGACTATGAGGCAAAAAGCCCAATAAGTATATAACGGCTCTGCTACACAAACAACACAATAAATGTCAAACAAAAATGAAAATGTCAACAGGATTTTAAACTTTAATTCAAAGACTGCTAATTTAAACTGATAGCTGTGACTCAAGTCAATTCTACAATGATGGTACCAGGACAAATAACAGTATATTACTTACAAGTCACTTTAACACAGAAAGAAGCCAGTGATTGTATGAAAGTTGGATTCACACATTTCTTTTTCAATCGGTGTGTATTTGACACCATTAACAACTGTAATTTTGATTCCGACTCGTGTCAAAATTAAGCTCAATAAAACTTTATGTGAACAAAATGTTGTTTACTTACAGAAGGTCAGTGGTTTTGTCTTAGTTCTCTTTGGTATAGGACACAATTCTCTGAAAATGGTACCAAATACTATTTGATTTTATCTGACAGGTTATTTTCACATGGGACACAATTATGCAGAGAAGTTGCCAAGTGAAATAGAGATGAGTTACTTACTTTGACTGGTCACTTTGACCCAATACACAATTCTGTAGTGATGGTGCTAGGTCACAGAGAGCCATACACAAACGTCCTACCAATAACACTCTGTAATAATCAAAATCAATAATCAATTCTATTTATTCTGTAAATTGCGTTATGTTTGGGTGGGCGAGTGGTTAAGGTCTCCTGTAAATCTTACCCCTGGGTGGGCGAGTGGTTAAGGTCTCCTGTAAATCTTACCCCTGGGTGGGCGAGTGGTTAAGGTCTCTTGTAAATCTTACCCCTGGGTGGGCGAGTGGTTAAGGTCTCCTGTAAATCTTACCCCTGGGTGGGCGAGTGGATAAGGTCTCCTGTAAATCTTACCCCTGGGTGGACGAGTGGTTAAGGTCTCTTGTAAATCTTACCCCTGGGTGGGCGAGTGGTTAAGGTCTCCTGTAAATCTTACCCCTGGGTGGGTGAGAGGTTAAGGTCTCCTGTAAATCTTACCCCTGGGTGGGTGAGTGGTTAAGGTCTCCTGTAAATCTTACCCCTGGGAGGGTGATTGGCTAAGGTCTCCTGTAAATCTTGATATGTTTATACAGTATGCAGAAAATATATATCATTTGACAATAATATTGCCTATCACTACAGGGGGCATGGGTGGGCAAGTGGTTAAGGTCGTTAGACTTTTGATCACAAGCCCAACACCACTGAGGTGGGTTCTCGTCCTGATGCCCACATCAAATGTTAAATAAGCTTCACAGCCATAAATAAGTCTGGTAATCATGATATAGCTTTAAAATGGCTGAAAACGACAATAGACACCAAGTACCCAAACTCTTGTCATTTTGTAAGTTTACCTTAGGAAAAGTTTTCCTGGATAAATAAGTCTCTGTTTCTCACCTTTTACTAATAAATAATTTTGTGCACACAAAAACAGGGAAATCATAGACTAATCCACTTTTGGAGTGCTCCGAACAATGGAGGAACTATCAGAAATAAACATGTTATATTAAAACAACTTTCTCTTCGAATCTATTTGTTTATATTTAATTTTTCACAAATCAATTTTTGAAACTTTGATTACTGCACTGTTAACAGATACAAATGTATATCTAAACTAATCAGCTAAATTTGAAAAACGTGGGCTCTTTTATAATCTCTCTCTACCTATCTTGTATAAGGGAGATCATTTACAAATGTTTTCAATTGAAATTTTTTGTACTGTGTAAAATTTGATATTTCTTCATTATTACTGTTTTAATACATATATGTATATAATTGTTCTGACCTATTTTTGGTAATTCTGTTAGTGAAGATATCAGGGATCTCCTGCAATGATTTCTCCCACAGCTGTAGCTGATCATTTAAATAGTTTATTAATCTGTGGGAAAAAAATGAAAACATAAATACAAGACAATAACTATTTTTATGATTGATTCAACATGGTCTTTTTTATGTTCAATGATTTGACCAATTTTACCCCTCCATAGTTTTGTGCCTGTCCTAAGCCAGGATCTGGATTTCCAATATCATATGTCATTGTCTTTCTTTTGTGTTTAGTTAGTTCAGTTAAGATAAGAGGTACTTGCTCATTTTGTTGATATTGGTGGAATTGATGACCATCACTGTTTAAACTTTTCATAAAAGGTAGATTGCAAATAATCTTCTACTTTGTGACGAAAATAAAATATTTCTCCATGCATTTTTTTATGCATCCACATTTTGTGCTCTGTAATCGAAGCCTTTTAAATGACTTATGGACTACAATTAAATATTTTTCATACACATATTAAATATGTTTATTTTGTTATTAAAACACTTTTCATTCACTACAAGTTCAGATAACAAATAAATACTGATATGTCCATTAACACGAGCACAATTTCTTTTTTGACTAAGTCAACTTTAAAAGAAGCATAATCATTCATGCACATTTCCTGAAACCATTCAAATCTGTTAAAAAAACATTGGTAACGGGTAACAATTTCTTTTTGAGAATGTCAACATTAAAAAGCATAATCATTCATGCACATTTCCTGAAATCAGTCAAATCTGTAAAAATACCATTGGAATTGTAGTCTTACCCTTTAACACAGTCATGACAAGATGATTTGATATGTAGGTATATATTATCTGTATCAGAATATCTGTCAAAAGCTCTAGTCTCATTCTTCTCTTCTTTGTTAGTCTGGGTGTAAGTTTTCGCATCATTCAGCATACCCTTTAATTTCTCATCAAAATTTTTGCATAAACTATTGAAAAAAAAAAAAAGTTATTAAAACTATGAAAATATTAATTTCAGATATGTTTAGGCGTGTTTACATCTATACACCTTGTCAAACATGTTTGAGGGGTCCATCAAATATTGGAAAGGCTTACTTAGACTGTCAAATTTGTATTTGTAAACAGGTGCACAGGTAATGTTTGAAGTGAATTTGAAGGAACAAATATGTATGACAGTGTAAATGTAACTTAAAGTGAACAGAAATCTTACTGTGTATCTGACAAATAAGATTATAGGTCTACAGTATTTCTCCTCTTATAAAGCCACTGTCATCAAAGACCACCTCTCTTACAAGGCCAGATTTCAGATGCACTGAGATAGTAAAATACTACTAAATTTTACCCCTCAAGAAAGACCATCTCTCTTATAAGGTCAGATTTAGATAGTAAAATACTACTAAATCTGACCCCTCAAGAAAGGCATACCCCTCTTAATAAGGTCCGATTTAGATAGTAAAATACTACTAAATATGACCCTTCAAGAAAGGCATACCCCTCTTATAAGGTCAGATTTAGATAGTAAAATACTACTAAATTTTACCCCTCAAGAAAGGCTACCTCTCTTACAAGGCCACTTTTTCATTGCAGAAGTGTTGGCCTTATTAGAGGAGGACTACCTAGATCAAACAGGAGGTGTTGACCTTATTAGAGGAGGACTACCTAGATCAAACAGGAGGTGTTGGCCTTATTAGAGGAGGACTACCTAGATCAAACAGGAGGTGTTGGCCTTATTAGAGGAGGACTACCTAGATCAAACAGGAGGTGTTGACCTTATTAGAGGACTACCTAGATCAAACAGGAGGTGTTGACCTTATTAGAGGAGGACTACCTAGATCAAACAGGAGGTGTTGACCTTATTAGAGGAGGACTACCTAGATCAAACAGGAGGTGTTGGCCTTATTAGAGGACTACCTAGATCAAACAGGAGGTGTTGACTTTATTAGAGGAGGACTACCTAGATCAAACAGGAGGTGTTGACCTTATTAGAGGAGGACTACCTAGATCAAACAGGAGGTGTTGACCTTATTAGGGGAGAACTACCTAGATCAAACAGGAGGTGTTGGCCTTATTAGAGGACTACCTAGATCAAACAGGAGGTGTTGACTTTATTAGAGGAGGACTACCTAGATCATTCAGGAGGTGTTGACCTTATTAGAGGAGGACTACCTAGATCAAACAGGAGGTGTTGGCCTTATTAGAGGAGGACTACCTAGATCAAACAGGAGGTGTTGGCCTTATTAGAGGAGGACTACCTAGATCAAACAGGAGGTGTTGACCTTATTAGAGGAGGACTACCTAGATCAAACAGGTGTTGACCTTATTAGAGGAGGACTACCTAGATCAAACAGGAGGTGTTGACCTTATTAGAGGAGGACTACCTAGATCAAACAGGAGGTGTTGACCTTATTAGAGGAGGACTACCTAGATCAAACAGGAGGTGTTGGCCTTATTAGAGGAGGACTACCTAGATCAAACAGGAGGTGTTGGCCTTATGAGAGGAGGACTTCCTAGATCAAACAGGAGGTGTTGGCCTTATTAGAGGAAGACTACCTAGATCAAACAGGAGGTGTTGACCTTATTAGAGGAGGACTACCTAGATCAAACAGGAGGTGTTGACCTTATTAGAGGAGGACTACCTAGATCAAACAGGAGGTGTTGGCCTTATTAGAGGAAGACTACCTAGATCAAACAGGAGGTGTTGGCCTTATTAGAGGAAGACTACCTAGATCAAACAGGAGGTGTTGACCTTATTAGAGGAGGACTACCTAGATCAAACAGGAGGTGTTGACCTTATTAGAGGAGGACTACCTAGATCAAACAGGAGGTGTTGGCCTTATTAGAGGAGGACTACCTAGATCAAACAGGAGGTGTTGGCCTTATTAGAGGAAGACTACCTAGATCAAACAGGAGGTGTTGGCCTTATTAGAGGAAGACTACCTAGATCAAACAGGAGGTGTTGACCTTATTAGAGGAGGACTACCTAGATCAAACAGGAGGTGTTGACCTTATTAGAGGAGGACTACCTAGATCAAACAGGAGGTGTTGGCCTTATTAGAGGAGGACTACCTAGATCAAACAGGAGGTGTTGACCTTATGAGAGGAGGACTACCTAGATCAAACAGGAGGTGTTGACCTTATTAGAGGAGGACTACCTAGATCAAACAGGAGGTGTTGGCCTTATTAGAGGAGGACTACCTAGATCAAACAGGAGGTGTTGACCTTATTAGAGGACTACCTAGATCAAACAGGAGGTGTTGACCTTATTAGAGGAGGGCTACCTAGATCAAACAGGAGGTGCTGAAGACATATCTTGAACATTATCTTAATCCAAAAAAATTGCTTAATATACAGGATTCAGGTGAAATGTATTTGTCTGACACCTTAAGTGACAAAGTTAACTTATTGCGTTTTATAAAGAAAATAAAAAATTGAAGATAGGTTAAGATATATGATGAAGCAGAACTCTTTAGGCCTTTAGCTTTTTAAACTGACCTCTGGATGACAGGAGTAAAAGCTTTAGCCTTCATTATAAGACCTCCTGGGTTTTCTGAAGTAATTCTTGATGTAGAAGATATCCAGGCCATGTTAGGAGCTATATCTCCCGATGTTTCACTCCACACATACCATGACAAGTCAGTGTCTACTGTTACAATACTAAAATTAAATAAACAAGAATATATCTTTCAAATTAAGCCGTAAAACTTTTTTGATATTTGGGTAAAGAAATTATTTCTCTGAGTAATGATTGTGTATTCTATATATCACTTAATGATTAATTAAATTTTCTTGTATAGTATTGTAGATTGGATTTACCTAGATATAGTTTTTTATTACTTTAAAATTTAAACAAGAAAACAGTTTAAAAGGTTTCTTTACCTGCTAAATCAACTGGTAGAAAACATTAACCATTAAAACATCATTGCTTCTTTATTGGATAATAAATGTTATCTAGTTTTAATACTTTATTTTCTATGTGTGGGTGTTCTTGTAGTCATAGCTTTGTTATTTTGTATTATTTTACAGTTGTTTGTATTGATGTTGCTTTTTTGTATCCAAATCATCTCCTAACTTCAATATCACTTTAGACTTGGGTAACTACTCGGCGTTTTTCTTACCATATATATAATTTCAAATACATTTTTTTAACAAATCAATATTGTTTCCCATACCTATCCCCAGTACTAGCCATCTCCATGACTACCTTTGACACCTGTCTTTTTGTTAGTTCTGTTGAAGTTTCAAGTTGATATTTAATTAAAGCCTGAAATATATTAAAATTAGATGTAAATTTTCTTGGGATGTTTTTTTTTTAAATGTAAGGTTTATGATTTATGGTGTTTAACACCACTTTCAACAATATTACAGTTATATCGTGGCAGTCAGTTTTATTGGTGGAGGAAACTGGAGTACCCGGAGAAAACCACCGACCTGTTGCAAGTCACTGACAAACTTTATCACATAATGTTGTATCGAGTACACCTCGCCATGAACAAGAACTCACAACTTTAGTGGTGATAGGCACTGATTGCATAGGTAGTTGTTAATCCAACTACCATACGATCATGACCACAACGGCCCTCTTTTTTAAATGTATTTCGTTTAATATGTTAAGTGATATGTTGTTGTGAAGCTCAATGTTGAATTATGTGTTCACAAATCACAGACTTGTCAATTCAATGGACTCAAATGACTCAAGAAAGTCACAGCAGCTGTGTTTGAATTATATGAGAACAATTTTCGGGTGTTGGTTAATACCGTATAAACGGTATTTTCTGTGGTGTGAAATTTCTGCAGTTTTGGACTAAAAAGAAGACATTTAATTTTTGCGGATTTTTTTTTTGTGGATTGAAAATCTCGGTGCCGAAAAAAAAATGGTTTGTAATACAGGAAGCAACAACTGAAGCGATGAAGGACAGTTTCATAATGTTACGATAAACAAACTATTTTTTCCACTGTGTGCGCGATCTATTTTGTCGACAGGAAATACGAAGTCAACAGTTGGATCGATATCAGTATAATGTTTGACAGTTCGGATATATATTTTTAAAGTCGAATTTTCATACTTTAGCATATAAAATTTAAAAAAAAAAGAATTTGAATTATACCCAATTATATTCATTTCTTATAGCATAATGTAGACATAAAAACTCGGGTTAACCGGAATTCTACTACCAATACATTTCTATTTTTGTTTTTCTTAGATGAATCCCAAGATCACGCAGTTTGATAAAATTATTCAATCGCAGCTACTATAACAATTAAAAAAACGACTAATGTTAAATCATGTAACAACATTTTTAAATATTGCTTTAATAACCTTTATTATGATTGTAAACATTTCTTTCAATTATTATCGGTGTCAGCTTGGTATAATAATAATATTTCTAGATCTAGATTAATTGTAATTAACAGTTAACAATAATCATACCACAGCTATATAACCTGTAATTGTTGTGTAAACAGGTATATAGTACCAGTTTTTCCTTAATCTAGATATAGTAATTAGGCCTAATTAAATAGTTGACACTTCCTGATGAATTGGAGTTAGAGTTTGAAGGTAATTTGTACTGATTTATTATTACAGGACATTAAACATTTATTTTACATAATATTTTGCGATTTTAATTTCTGCGGTCCGGAGTTGACCGCAGAATACCGCAGAAATTACCAGTTATACTGTATATGAAAAGCCTGACTGTGAACCATAGTAGGTGTGATTGGGGAGGTTGCAATGATTGTCGTCTGCTGTTAAAAATATATATGATACAATATCTTTTTTAACCTCCATCATATGAGATGTCTTATTACTTGTCGTACGTTGTAACTCTTATGATTAGGATTAGAAATCGTAAGAGTAATCTTAGATCTACTATTTACAATCAGTTTAGTGAAAAAGTTGCCTGTTTCTTTATTTTAATTTGTATCTAAGTGTAAAATTGGATAGTTAGTTTAGCTTAAATATATCTACTGTATTTGTCATAAACAAGACAAATCGATTAGGAATAAGTTATACAATTTAGGCTGTCATCTCCATTATTTACATGATATACATATACTGACATAAACTACATTTAGCATTATAATAATTGGTGGCAGAGATAAAACAGACATGTAAGCTTAAGCAAAATAAGTATAATTTGAGTACATCTTTTCATGCCAGGAAGTATGAGAGGGGATATGAAGGTAAGATAAGGCAGGCCTCGACATTAACGTTTGTCCGATACCAGTGAAAACTGACGTCGGACAAGTAAATCTTGTATTCCGGTTGTCCGACTGGACAAGTGAAAAAATCAGAGATTCCCAAACGTGCCAGTACGATGGACAAATCTATTTTCACTGGTATAAAATACTGGGTTTGTTGTATAAAAAAGCCCTGTTTGATCTCCAATTTGTCCATAATTTATTTTGATTAAAACTAAAGTGAAACGCCAGATCAAAACTCTTTTATTGTATCATTTATCGTTCCTCCATATGAAGCTCAAGGACATTGACAAAATTAAAGTCGGAAATATCAATATTTGAAATATAAGAACAAGAATCACTCCGGAACAGACACGTAAAAATTATCGGATTATGGACATCAATTTGGCGCCAAATTTAAACTTGTCTTTTGTGCAAAATACGATAGAGGACTTGATTTAGGCTTTTGGGAAATATTGAAACCTTTGAAATGGAAAAATATTACAAGCTTTTTCCTGATCTGGTTGAAAAGATTCACTAAAATTTGTATTTATCTGTGAATTTAAATAAAATACTTTTTATATTTATATCACAGTAATCTGGTAAATAAAATATACCTAGATACTGGTATATATAGTATCTAGACTAAGTATATTTTTTTTTACCAGAAACAAGGATTTATATTACACAAATATGAGTTATTACAATTTGTGTGGTATTGGATCACAACATAGTAATATTTCAAAAGGAAAAGGGGGGGGGGGGGGGTACATATAAAAATCACTGGTATGCAAGACTCCAACCAAGGTAGACAGAAATAAAAATGTGACATTGAATATATGTCCTTAAGGTAGTTATGAATAAAAAAAAAAACCAGAACAAATCAGTTCAGGCAGCTTTAACTATTTACTAAATTTGGGCAGGGTAACGTCAGAAACAATGTTTCGATTAATCGCAATTGACTTCTCCCAGAAGTCTCCCCACTTCTCTCTGTTGTCTCCCACTTCTCCCTGTGAGCTCTCTGAAAGAGAAATCACTTCTCCCTCTAATTTGAAAGTAGTGGGAGCCCTAGATAATTATTCTCTAGTTTTTGTAATTTTTATTAATTTTTTCGGACAACTAAAAGATTGAGTCGGACAAGTACTTTTTTTAGTTAGTTGTCTGAAGGGACAAGTTGAAAAATATGTTAATGTAGAGACCCGGATAAGGTAAGTGGGATAGTCTCTCATGTTAATTTACATCTATATCCTTTCTTGCATACATGTGAACCTTCCGCCGGGAGCATTTTTCTCCCGATTTGAGGGTCCCTTCCGTCCCTCCCGTCAACTTTCAAAATCTTCCGCCTGTGAAAAAAATCAAGTACATTAAAATCTTGACCTACATTTTGCGATCAATATTTCTGGAAATTCCCCATTTGGAACTCCCGCGCTGATGAAAAACGCAGAGAGATACAAATGGTAAAGGTGAATGTCATATTTAATGATATCCGGTTATTGATCTGTTTGACACCTTTACAGGTAAATTGGGTCATGGTGATTAATTAAGGTGTTGATGATTATACAACAATTATCCACTGATTGACAGTTAATTGGGGATAAGGAAGTGGATTTGTGGCACACGCTTAGATGATTAGAAGTGTGATAGTGGCAATTAAAAATAGTTATAAACCGTTGTGCAAACAGGAGTCGGACAACCTTTGATGTCGAGGAAAACTTCTTATTTCGATCAAACGTGCAATCAATTCATCTCGGATTGAGTTGTTATGGCTTGTTTGGGACCAAAGCCGATCAAAGTATTATTTAAGGACTAAGTTCCAGGATGGAATTGATAAACCACAAAAATGCCAAAACGTATGCTATCACCCAACGCACCAGCAGCAAAGTGACTTTTTAATTTTAGTGCTCTATGACTTTATTGTTCAGAACATTCTGTCTTCATTGTTATTGCTTTGTTATAACCTTATGATTATGAATAAATTATAAATACAGTTTTTATCCTTCATTCATCATATGAAACACTACTAATAAGACAGAAATGTAAACAATATATATTGAAATGGGATGCAGTTGGTTCAATACTGAAACAAACAAAAGGAAAACATCAATAAACAATAAAATACGTCAATAAAAATTCTCCAGTTATGAGGCCAAATCTCCAGCCAAAAATTTGCAAATCTCCAGTTGTAGCATAGCAACTCTATCACATGTATGTTCTTACTAAATGTATTATACATTAGTACTAAAACTAACCTTAACTCTATCAACAAACAGAGTTCTAAGTATGCCGTCCCATATAGACAACTGCTTATTCATAATTCTGTTACATACTGTATCCCAACCAACCATACTTTCATCCTGTTAATATTAATATTTTTAAAGTGTGAATTGGTGGTTGTTGCTTTATTATAGTAAGTGAACAATATTTTTTAGTCATTATTCAAGAAAATCTAATGCTTAAACACATATTTGAAGAGTGCATGATTTACTAACAATATGAAAAAAAAATGAGTTTTTTTTTTGCAGTGATAATAGCTGTTTAAAATTTCCAGATGTAAAAACAGCTATTTACTCAAAATCATGTGGTAAGTATTAATGAAAGAATATCATTGGCTACTAATTTTATCTATTGAATAACATATTTTAATAAATGGTATAAACCTGTGATAAAAGCTCCCACACTGCATCTCTGATGTCTGCCAGACGTTTTACCGTGTTGATAAAATTCAGAAGCTTAGCTATACCACTGGTAACATCAGACACACATCTACAACAGACAACATTGGTATAACATGATAATACACTACATAATACGGTAAAAAGAAAAGTAGCATGTTTGTTTTTATTAACTTTTCTGCAGTGATAAAAATATGAAATCATACAGAGTTCTCAAAATGTTTACTGTTCTTGGGCAGGAGGACCGGTGTTCATCGTGAGGATTGCACATGTAAACTTACGTATTAATCCACTGTTGACAGTTGTCTTGTAAGTGTTGTTCTGACACTGGATTAGCATGAGATCTCAGACTTGGACAAAATTCTGTAATATGTTAAAAATATATATTTTATTTTATAAATAGATAAACATGGGAGACAATTTCAATAACCACCACACCTGTGGCATAAAATGTTCATTTCTTTATAATATGTATTTATCCTAAATTTACAGACATCTTAGCCTATGAACACAATACAATGAAAGCTGTCTAAATCCTACCTTCTTGTGACCAGTTATTGTGTTTGGAATAGACAGGTGTTTAGATTATACAGGTTAAACTAACAAAACTTTCCCTACATTGGGACTTTATCTACAGCTAAGTTTACAGGTTTATCAAGGGTTTGACTTAGACAAGTTTCAATGTAACTAGTTCTTTATGAAAAGAAAGTTTAAACAGTGACGGTCAACAATTCCATCAATATCATCTCTCACCTTAGATAGGTTCTGTTAACAATGTATCTTAAATGAAAATTAAACCTTCTTGTTTGGGATAGAGACTGAATGTCCCACTGACAGGATTTGTTTTTATTGTCGCCAAGATCTGTATGTTGATGCAACAAAGTGTGAGTTTCATTCATGTTTATATGCATCAGGCTTGAGTTTGGGTTTTGGTGTTCAACATCACTTTCAACAATATTTCAATGATATCGTAGCAGTCAGTTTTATTAGTGGAGTAAACCGGAGTACCCGGAGAAAACCACCGACCATCCGCAAGTCACTGACTTGTGCAGACCTGTCTTAAACGTCATGGACTTCTGACCACAACCCTAACAACACTGACATAAATTCAACCCATAATAACCAACAAAGTATTAATATTTCATGCACCTACCCGTTTGCTTTATTCACCAAGTATACAAATAACAGTCTCCTGGTTCCTGATTCATGTGAATGGTAAGAAACGGTAACAGTATAGTGCAGACGTAATAGAGGACACCATAGAAACCAATAGGAATGATGCTTGCTTCAGACATTTTTAGTAAAAATTTGCAATTTTTGACTTTGTAGGATAAACATAATATGTGTATATCTTCTGTAAAAATACAATTTATTTATACTCGCTACAAAACAGGACAGAAAGGCTTGCCAAAGAATCACTTTTTCTCTGTTTCTAAAGCTCGTAAAAATTAATTATATATTTTCCAATATACATAAACTGTATATATATTTTGCATAATGATTTATTGTAGCTTAAAGGCATACAGGCTGTCAGAATTGAATTTTTTGTTTATATTAAAAGTAGCCAATATTCGATGTTTTATACTAATTGCAGTTGAAATTTTTCATAATATCATATGTAAATTTCCTAGAACGAAGGAAATTTGATTTTCTTCCATCCAGGAAAGAATTCAAAGTTGACCCGCTCAATATTCATACGACCTGACAGTGAACTCACTTGGGAAAGCGTTTGTGCATGTGCGAAATTGTTTGTTGAAGAAAATGTCGGATGTGCAAAAATCGAATCGTGGAAGAACAAAAACATTGACGGATTCTACACGAAAACGACACAAATAGGAGGATTCAGCAAGCTTTGTGTAAAAATTAAAAAAAGATGTTATACCTACCTACTCATTTTTCAACTTGTAAGCATAATTTAGTATCTTTTTTCGGTTGAATCGTATTTTGACAGTAGAATTGCATCATAGTTTTTTATTTTTTATTTTTTTCAGGAGAAAACGCTAGGTGATATCTCTTTTAAATTAGAGACTAAAATAATGAACTTCAGGTCTGTTTTTTTCTAAAAAAAAATATAATCAAGTCAACTCAAGTGTTGTCAATAATATGCAATACAATTTGTTTACAATTTTCCCTTTATTGGGCCCCTTTCCACAGTTTGAGTTTGTTTTTATTGATTTCATCACGTATTTCCGATTTTAAGTGTCATTCTTACTAAATACCATTATATAATATTAACTGACTACCCCATGATCCAATTTCATAGATATATTTCTTAAATTATATTAATTCTAATGAAATTACATGCAACATGCTTCCTCGGTTATTGATAGCAGTTATCACACGCTGATCGGCAAACTTCGGAATTGCAGTCGATTTATAATTAGGTCATGTTAATGGCGATTCCACCAACAGCATTCAAAGTCTTTTCACTAATTACGACATTATAACTGATTTTTTAAACCTGGTTTTTTGCTCAGAACATTTTATTAGTATAAAACATCGAATATTGGCAACTTTTAATATAAACAAAAAATTCAATTCTGACAGCATGTATGCCTTTAAAAATTATCAATCAAAACAGTAGAATTACCTGTTACAGACTTGGGTAGACATTTTGATGATATAGAAGTATGTAGATCTAGAAGTCCAGTTTCTGAAAGATAATTTTAAAACAAATATCTTTACGGGAAAAATAATTATTATAAGTTCTTTTAATTCACATCAAATAATTCCAACTCTTTTAAAATTGCATTAAAATCAAATATCACTGCTTTTACAGCAGACTTCTGATCAGGAATATGTGATATTAATTTAATTTTTCATCTTGAAGATGGGCATCGGAAACGTTGGAATAATTGATTGGAACACAGCTATATATTTGGATCACGAATGTAAACCAGATTTTGATTGGACATGTATTCCAGGATGTTAGCTTACATTCATAACAACATCCAGGGTATAGGATAGTTTGCCCATAAGTCTGACACCTTCTCTCATTACAAGACAGTCAGAGTCACAGACTTTCTGATAAATATGATAGACCTTTCAGACATCCTTTACTGATACTTAGATAGCAAGAAAATCACTCAAATGTTTTTGAGTATTCATTTAACCCTTTTAAACAATTTTCTGAATTTCGGTCCTAAAACAGACACTTTCGCCTTTAACATTGACACATTAAAATACAAGACAATAAAAAAAATCTAGCATTATATGCATTAAATTGGCACATATTTCCAATCGAACATTAAACTTTAATTTAAACCTATTTTATATTTGTTTTGTACAGCAATGTATCCATGAGTATAAATAAAAGACACCAATACCGGTCGATTCGTCCCTATGTCAGACATGATGTCTGAGTCAAGATCCACTTTTTTGCTCCAAATTTCACTCCCTTTTCAGAAGCACGATTAATCGTGCAGACATTTACTGATAGCAGATGACATTACATTTAGATTTAGCGACGTCTGCCATTATTTTATCTTTTGGATGCAAAATAATTAAACATCTGGAAATAACCTGAACTGGAC
Source organism: Bathymodiolus septemdierum (assembly GCA_963383655.1). Classification (NCBI taxonomy): domain Eukaryota; kingdom Metazoa; phylum Mollusca; class Bivalvia; order Mytilida; family Modiolidae; genus Bathymodiolus; species Bathymodiolus septemdierum. The sequence continues at coordinate 7,580,337 of OY726520.1, forward strand.
AGCAAAGATGTCCGACTTCAGGGATATGTTCGATTTAGAGGTGAACTACCCTATAGTACATGCAGTAGTGTAGCTAGAGGGGTTGGGCAACACGTTTATGGGGACAGCACTTTTGTGTCTGCTGTACTATAGGTTGCATTGAAATAAAAGTGGTTTTAACATCAGGACACTACTCACAGTTGAAGGACCTTTTCCATTTCTAGAAACTTAAGCTATGGCATGTGTATTCAAGGGATTGTTTTATTAGTCGAACAATAAACATTATCCATCTTTTTCATGGTGAAAATGCTGCTTTTATAGATTAAAATTTATTTTGAAACAGTTTCATGATGGATCATAAGTAAAATTTGAAGAAAAAAAATCAGAAATACTTCTATATCTGGTAACTAGCAAGTACAAATATATAATGTAATGCAGACAGAATGATTACTGTGGCCTCTAGGGATCATAGATATTTGGAATATAACGACTGGATTTTTTGGGTTAGGAAACCAGTATTTAATTGAAAGAGTACATCATTAATTTCTACAAGATTTTGTTCTTTCTCCTTAATATTCTATGCTTTATAGTAGAGAAACAGAAAAAAACAATTTTAGTCTTCAATTCTGTAAATGTTTCGAGATTTGATCCCTGGTCAATGGATCAAATTTTGGAAATTTCTGCACTCCAGGTTAGGCCACGGAGACAGTTCAGATTAGTAGTGTGGGGTATAAATATTTTCAATACCTACCGTTTTGTTTTTTTGTCGTAACTTCTGTTAGTATACTGAGGAGTAGATTGCTTGGAACTGAAAAAATACAAATATATACTTTTATAATATTTACTCTAAATCTTCACAATATGTTGGCTTTTGAATAAGATCTGTCAGAATTACAAAAAGCTTACTTAAGTTTTTGGATTTATTTTCTTCATGATCACTCTACACGCACATCATGTTAATGGACTTGAAATGGACTTCTCAGGCTTGGCCTTCGATGTGATATTGCTATGAGGAATCCATTCTCGCAAAACAAATCAACGATAGTATATACATATTATAATCCAGAACATATGTCATACAGAGATGAGTAAAAATCTCAATATTCTCCAAATGAAGAGTGGAATACTGTGTAACATTAATAAAATAAAAAAAATTCATGATACAATTATTTTCTTGCAGAAATTTTAACATTACATTGGATTTTATTTTGTCATAAGACAAAGATGTCTCCACATTCAGCTGAAGTAAGTAGGAGCATAACTCTGGGGAACTACAAAAGGAATATTTACCAAATTCAAACTTAGCCAAACTATTATGGTCCCCTGACATGGTGTATATTTCAAATGATTTGCTTATGGGGAACTATAAAAGAACATGAATTTAAGTTTCATATATTGTTCTTCACTTACTTTCATCAGTATTAGCTTGTCCTATATAGAAGACACTGTGGATTTGATGTACAGTTTTAATGATGAGTTGTACAACTGTACATATCTGATCTTTTATACTGGCTGTTTGTTGACTGGAGTGGAACAACTGTTGTACTGCTGTCTGTTACAAAAATTACAAACAATGACCAGCCTAACGATTGGATATATATATAGATAAAAACAAGAATCTAGAGCAAAACTTTATTTTGATTATCCTAACGATTGGTAACATATTTTGATTAAATCTAGGGTTTTGGACAAAACTCCATTTTGGAACTAGTATGGCTCAACTTTAAATTTACTGAACAGAATGACACTTTAATTCTCCCTGCTATATATTTCTAAAGAATTCTTTTTTCCTGTCTTTTGGAAACAGTTTATGTATGAAACATCCTTTTGTAAGCATTAACAAATATTTTAACCTTAGTTGTTAATGATCTAATAAGAAATGTAAAAAAGCAATAAAAGCACTGTTCCTTTACTTTAATTTGTGTCTACGTGTAATGTAGGATAGTCTCTCATGTTGACTTATATTCATGTCTTTTCTTACTAATGACTATGAAATAATCAATTTTCGTGAATTCCATTGGTTCAATTTTATAATGGAAAATATCAGTAAAATATAACACAAAACTAACTGTCAATAAGCATCTCATTATCTGTCAATCTAAATAACAATTAGACCGATGAGAATCAAAATAAACTACAAAGTAAACAAAATGGAGGCTGTACATACTGTTCTGGCGAGTAAAAACTCATTGAAGACTTGTCTCGGTGTACTATCTTCTAGTAGGACTATAGAACACAGACATTCAGCAATACACTGTAATCAGAACAAATTCACAATTAGTTCTATGTAGTAGTGTACTTAGGATAAAATGAAAAAAATCAATAGAAACAGAGAATATATAATTAACATAACAAGATTTAATATTCGAATGTAAAATAGGATTGTTGTATGTGTATTGATTTATATTGTAATAGACTATGAGTGTTCCACAATAGTTCAGTTATATCATGGCAGTCTGATTTATTAGTGGGGGAAGAGACTGAATGTGTTGCAAGTAACTGACAAACTTTACTACATAAAACTCAGTCATTGAAATGAAAATGAAAATTTATTGGTCTGAATCAAATTCTTGAATTTATTTTTATATAGTTCTGAATAAAAACTATAACAATTACTGGTCCGAACAAAGTTTTATTGGTCTTGGACCGGAGGACCGGTGTTCATCGTGACGACTGTAAACTTGCATTGAGCACACATCCCCATGGGCAGGAATCAACTTCAAAACTTTATCAAGATAAACAAACTTAAAAACTTTATGCATGACTGGTATTAAGTAACGCTAAGGGCAAAATTTTACAACAAAGTATCATTGAATTAGAAAAGTATAGATTATAAGGAAGTACATGTACTTACTATGTCAGTGGTCAGCGTTTCCTTTAACATCCCTCTGCAGCCCTAAAAAATAAATATAACAATCTATGAAGTAAGTATATTATTTAAAAAAATTTAAGGGATACCAGTATCTTTGTTCGTATCCAATGACAACAATTTTCCTATTTCTGCAATTCACAGATTTATTTCTATTTTTTATATTTTAAATATTAATGTTTGCAGAAAATAGTTCACTTACAATGTACTTGCTACATTTTTTTCTATTCTAGTTTGTTAAGATTTTACCACTGGACTGGTCAAAGCAAAAACTATAAAATTGGCTATTGTTTCTTCTAGTCTAACCACACAACATTAATCTGTAAAATTGATTGACTCATGAGTCAGGGTATTGTGTCCAATTGGAGTGACATGTATACCAAAAGACTGTTATTACAGTGAGCTTGCACTAGAAAAAAATGAGTCTAGTACAAAAATTACATAATCGTCATCTCATTAAAAAGTTACTTTTTTTTCTAGATGACATAGCTAAAAATAATGCTCATGTGACTTTAAACAACAATCTTTTAAAATTGTTTACAAGTTTTCACTTTTAACATAGCTATAGGGGCAGTCGTGGTCGTGATCACATAGTAGTTGGATTTATAACTACCTATGCAATCAGTGCCTATTACCACTTACGTTGTGAGTTTGAATCCCGTTCAGGTGAGGTGTACTCGATACAACATTATGTAATAAAGTTTGTCAATGACTTGCGGCATGTCGATGGTTTTCTCCGGGTACTCTGGTTTCCTCCAAAAATAAAACTGACCGCCACGATATAACTAAAATATTGTTGAAAGTGGTATTAAATACCATAACCCTAACCCTTAAAAAGTATACAATATTTCACTTTGACCGTAGTTATAAAGCATAACCTAGCAAAAGACAAAATGGATAAAGGCTGTTAACTGTCAGTTTATTACTTACAGATAAAATAGTAGATCTAAAATGACTTATAGCAGCCCACTGTCTGGTTAATACAGGGAACCAGCTCAGTAAGTCTGTAGAATGCTGTGATTCTAACTGTAGACTGGTATGGATGTGTCGAGACAACAGGTAATGTCTAGTAGCTGTTAGGTAGTCCTTCTCATCCAGAGAACTCCAGATCTGTTTAAAAGATAATAAATGTGAAACACAAAGTCTTAGCTATACTTGAAAGATATTTAGCATTAGATTCTACAATATATGTGACAGTTGGTTTTCTATCAATTTCTTCTTAAAGGAGTCATCAAAGCAGATATTATGTAGACATTAAATCAAATGACTTTAAATGCTTATCAAAAAGACTGCCCCTATTCCAATCTTTATACCTGCCAAAACTCCAGTTACTACCGGTAACCTTGTTTTTTCTCACCCTTAACCATGCCATTTTACTTTGATATCTGGCAGGATCACTTGTAATATAAACAACATCAACTTCTACCCAATAATCATTGTTTATTAGAATCTGTACATGCCATCTGAAATACTCAAAGAGTTTTTTCCCAAATTTGTTCTGGGTTTAAAAAATGTGAAAAGTTTTAAAATGCAGACTTGAATAAAAAGTTCTTTTCAGAATCTTCCCAATTCTTACTGTTCTAACATCATAGGAAACATACAGTACAATCAGAGACATACCATGATAAATCACTGTGATAGATGTATCACTTATCTTGGTGATAGGATATATCTTTTCTTCTATTAAATATATCTTAAAAATTTCTTTTACACTTAGAGTATTACTTACTATCACCCAAAAGGCATATCAAAATAAGTAAATAAATGAAACAGACCAAAAGATATATCAGTATCTCTAAGAAGAGTGATATGTCTATCACAGTGATTTATCATGCTATGTCTCTGACTGTACTGTATCAGTATCACTAAGAAGAGTGATATGTCTATCACAGTGATTTATCATGCTATGTCTCTGACTGTACTGTATCAGTATCACTAAGAAGAGTGATATGTCTATCACAGTGATTTATCATGCTATGTCTCTGACTGTACTGTAATTTTTGCAGCTGAAATCAAATTATCAATTCAGCTTCACAGAATGTGTACCAAATGATGCATACAATTATATCATATTCATCATGAATATGATGGTAAAATTATCAATCTAAACTTTAAAATTAAATATCTCGATAAACTTCATTGAGAAAATAATCTGTTGCATTCATTAATGTTTTCTGTGGATGGCAGAATTGTCGACCATTACTGTTTAAAAGTTCTTTTCATACTCTTTCAAGCTATAGAACTAAAGCTATATTCATGTTTTCAGATGAGTTGAGCTATACATGTTTGCTGAAGATGGTGGAATTATCTGCCATCACTGTTAACCAAACTTGAATCTGTTGATACAGTGTAAAAACACAAACCTTCTCTGGCATATCCAGCAATAATTTAATCTGTGATGCAACTCCATAGAACTTTACTTCTTTTTTCTTTCTACAATAAAATCAAAACAACAATTCAATACTTAGATCTACAATTTATTTTACTTACTCGTACTTGTGGATAGGTTGTGACTTTATCTGATAGGATGAGCATTGAAATATAATATTCTTTGGCTCTAAACTTCTCACATTTGTGGTTTGTATAGTATTGTAATATTGCCAAAGATTGGGTTATGACCTTTGGTATGAGATTCAGTAACTCTGACCTTTAAACTTTGGTGTTTGTGCAGTATTGTAACATTTCCTAATACACAGTTATGACCTTTGGTATGAGATTCAGTAACTCTGAACATTCAATCTTTGTTGTATGTGTTGCATTATAATACTGCCAAAGATTGCATTATGACCTTGGTGTAAGATATGTAGCCCTGTCCTTTAAACCTTTGCTGTTTCTGTAGTATTGTAATATTCCCTAAGATAGGATCATGATATTTGGTATGAGATTCAGTTACTCTGACCTTCTGACCTTTGTTGTTTATGCAATATTGAAATACATGTATTGCCTAAAACACAGTTATGACCTTTGATGCAAGATTCAGTAACTAACTTTTTTAACCTTTAAAGTTGATATTTTTTGTGGCATTGTGATCCTTTAACACATCTGTTTTCGAAAGTCAGTTTTTGAATTGATAAAATATGATGACCTTTGACACCATGACATTGTGACCTTCTATATCATGACCCCATTATAACATGAACTACTAACCTTTGCATCTGGTCATGTTATGACCTTGCATGATATGATGACCCCTTTACAACATGACATACCAACCTTTGTAGCTGGTCAGGTTGTGACCTTGTATGATATGATGACCTCTTTACAACATGACATATTAACCTTTGTAGCTGGTCAGGTTGTGACCTTGTATGATATGATAACCTCTTTATAACATGACATACCAATCTTTGTATCTGTTAAGGTTATGACCTTGTATGATATGATGACCTCTTTACAACATGACATATTAACCTTTGTAGCTGGTCAGGTTGTGACCTTGTATGATATGATGACTTCTTTACAACATGGCATACCAACCTTTGTAGCTGGTCAGGTAGTGACCTTGTATGCTATGATGACCCCTTTACAACATGACATATTAACCTTTGTAGCTGGTCAGGTTGTGATCCTGTATGATATGATGACCCCTTTACAACATGACATACCAACCTTTGTATCTGGTAAGGTTGTGACCTTGTATGATATGATGACCTCTTTACAACATGAAAAAGCAACCTTTGTAGCTGGTCAGGTTGTGACCTTGTATGATATGATGACTCCTTTACAACATGACATACAAACCTTTGTAGCTGGTCAGGTTGTGACCTTGTATGATATGATGACCTCTTTACATGATTTACTAACCTTTGTAGCTGGTCAGGTTGTGACCTTGTATGATATGATGACCCTTTTATCATGTGATGTTCTTTCAACTGCTTACACATTTCTTCCATTTTTGCTATTGAGCTCATTACCTAAAATTCAGTGGTAAAGCAAATTATTTGCAAAATGTACCATTTTCAGGCATCAAAAGAGGTATTCTGTCAAGATATGATTAAAATTTCACTGATTATCTTGCATAAAACATGAGAATCCACTATTACTTTTCATAGACAACTGATATCATAAGATTTTTGTAATTTTAAATTAACTTTCTACATGTTCTAAATTCAACCATAAATACTCAATGGAGCTTGTAGACGTGAACCTGGATAACATATGTTTACAAATGAAAGTGGTGTGTATGTTCAATAAAAGTTTTCACATGTAGTACAAACTTACAGGGACTGCCTATACATCATTCATGCAAAGTTTTAGGGGAAAAAATGGATGACAATTAGAAACTAAAATGCCCCAAGGGCGACGATATTCAGGGGAAAAGATTAAGTCGCCCAGTCGCCAATGTGACCAAAATTTCCATTGGGAAACCTATTTTATGAGTAGCAATTGCCCAGCTGGCGACCTACAAAATTTATTTGGCACCAGTGATTTTCCGACTGCGTTTTGTGGAAAAAGCTCTTTTTGGTGATAAAATTAATCGTAAAAATCATTAATGAAAGCTTTTTCAAATGAAATTAAAAGTCGAACATTTTATAGTTTATGACCTGGTTACTGTTTGTTTTGATTATGCAAACAAAATACTACACACAAGATACCGGGAACCAGTGCAGTATATTGGGTCGCTTGATTTGTTGTACCGGACTGTGATAAAACTTCAGAAAAACGAAAGTGGAAAGTGTAGTATTTGGAATAAATTTTATATTAAAGATGTTTATTGAAATAAATTTAATATAAAAATAGTAAATATGTCCTGTGATTTACGTTGCTTGATATTTTGCTAATTCATTGGAAATTAAAAACGGAAAACAGTTGGTGAAGCGGAATATGCGAATTATTGCCAATTGAGTTTTAAAGTTAAAAATAAAAATGTCACGATGTTGCACAATTCTAAATAATATGCACAAAAAAATTACCAGTAATGATTGAAGCAAGTACATGTAACTTGAATCCTTTGGATTAAAAAAAGGATTTTACTGCCCGAGAGCAATGAGGTTGACGACGTTATTAAAACTAGTGAAACTGTTTGTGCTTCAAGTGAGTCCGACCCACTACCGGTCACTGAAGTAGTACTGATACACCATGTCCCCCAGAAGTTGAACGCCTTGTTACCACTGTCAGTGTCATTTCAGAAACAACAAATTCAAATTCTTTATTACCTAACACAGCTTCAAATGACATCCAACAACATGTAAATAGTGCAATTAGTGGCAGGGCCGTATTAACAGCATTATAGGCCCCAGGCAAAGCAGTGCACTGGGGTTCATAACTACACAACCACTCACAGGAATAACAAGATAAATGGTAGATAAAACTAAAACATATATTCATTATATTGGTACTTCCAACAAAATCAGTGTTTAAACATTCAAAAAACATAATGTACACAACAAATATAGATTAGCATGCCCCCCAACGGCCACTGCCCTGTGTGCCCATGCGTTAAGGTGGCCCTGATTAGTGGCGATGTTGATAATGATTCGGAATCTAACTGTCACTCTGATTCGGACAGTTGTGCTCCAGAGGTCATGGTGTCAGATGCCAGGGTGTTCATTTCAAATAAGAATGAACAAAAATAGCCATGGCTATATGACAGTGTGGTACACCCAGGGTATTTATTTTTAGTAATAGCAAAATTCCTTACTAATGGAATTTTTAATCTTGTACTGCATTCTATTATTCACACAATCACCATTCTATCAAACAGTTTAATCATTTATTCTAAAAATATAGTTGGGCATCTAACTTTTATTGTGGGCTCCTAAACCTCTTTATATCAGTAGCCCAGCTGGCCCCTAGCAAAAAAGAGAAAAGCATATTCCCTGACATTGGATGTCAATTTAGAACAAAATGTCTTTTGTATTTTTCAGCTGTTAAAAAAAGTTATTCCCTGTGACAGCCATATTGGATCAGTATGAAATGAACAATATTTCTTCAGAATAGTATTCAGGAAAGGTCAAATTTTTTTCATATTTCAAATACTGTTATCCCCTAGTAGAAAATCACATTGGAAAGCAACAATGAATATATTTTCAGTATAATCTACAGATACTTTCTGTAAAGTTACAGTTCAAATCGCCTAATGGATGTTATAAGAAGGATATTTTTACTTATATTTAAACCTATTAAAAACTATCATTCCCACTCTGGACACATAGTTTGGATATTTGTTTAGGGGGTGTATGAAGAATTCTATTATGAGGTTTATTCAAAGAGCTTACCTGCAAAAAAAAAACATTTTCAAATGGACCAGCAGATTCTGAGGGAAGATTGAAATATATTAAGTTTATGATGAACCACAGAAGGATGCCAGACATGCGAGCCAGGAAAAAAAATCAAGTTGGTTTTATCTGTGTGACATCACTCCAATAAAACTTACATTTTGAGCACTATTCTTCATATCTGTTATTGTGTCAGCTGCCTCTATCAAATCTCTGTATCTTTCACTATAAGAAAATTCTGACAACTATCACAACATTTTAAGACAATACATTTTCTTATATAGTTTTTCTTGCACATGATAATGCATTTGTTAAATTATTTAATGGCAGATCACTATATAGCTGAAATACTGCTAAAGTTGACGTTAAACACCAATCAATCAATTAATAAATCAAATGGCAGATTTTATTTTTAAAAACAAAGTTCAATATTACACTCAGATAATAAAAGATATGTGAAATTGGGACAGCAATTCTTAATGTTCTTTGCATAAGTCCATCCTCAAAGATCACAACAAACTGCAATCTATGTCAACGTACAAATACAGTGTTCTACAATGTTATAAAATATTATCACCATATGATATATGTCAAAGGGTTTTAAAGATGGTACAAACGATTTTAATAATAAGACTGACATTTTCATGGTGTTGCAATGATGGCCCACAATTATTAAATATATCCTACAGAGATCAACAGTAAATTTACCCAACCATGGTCCTTAAATCCTCTTTTTTCCTCTCAATGTCCGTTCTACAAAATAAATACATATATTGTATACTGGTATATACATTTTGTATTTTTTACTCCTGATTGATGAGTACAGTTTTTTTCATTATAAGATATAGTAGTGAATTATATTTAATTTACTATAAAATTCATGATGAGGTCCATATTTGACCTCCTTTCCAATGAAAAATATGCTTTACCAAAACTGGTGTGTCTCTAACTTTTATAGAAAGAGGAGATATCTCTTCATTCAAAATAATCATTTTATGTTATCAGTCAACTTTGTTTCTTTATATCTTCTTGTGGTATGGAAGCATTTTAATTTCTATTACAACAGATTACCACATTTTGTTTTAGAATGCAGATGTTTCCATAGATATTCTATTTCTTTTAAACCATTGTATAATATAGTTTCATAAAGTGTATGAACTCAATTCCTGAGAATGCTTGACACTTTTCTCTTTTATTCACATAAAAACATTGAATGATGCATTGGACAGTTGACTATCACAATTTCTTATTTTCACTGAAAAATTATCAGGTTTTGTTAGGTACATACAAACCAAATTTTTTTCCCCAGAAAAATAATGTTTAACAAATACAGTAAGAAAAAAAGGCTGTCAATTGTATTCAGCATTGTTACCGTGTTTTCTTCTCTATTGCTCGTATCTCCTCTATAGTAAATTTCTCAAATAATATATTTGTATCCATCTCCTCGATAGGAACACCTGAAAAAAAGAATAGAAAAAAATCTAAATCTAAACAATAGATTGTTAGACGACATGTTCATGATGCCTATTACTAACACATTCTAAAGGTTTTTTGTTGTTTATAGAGAGAAGTGACTTCTTCTAAACAGATTTTCTGACTGCCATTGTAGTCGTTTCAAAGCTATTTTAACTATTTAAAGGGAAACACCATTCTAGTTGTTATCCTTGTATGAAAGACATCGAAAGTTTCTGAACATTTTGCATCCAAGATGTTGTCCTTTTTAGAACTATTCGATGCTTGCATCGCTAACTGGACGTGTATTAAGGTACCCAAAGGATAAATTATGTGACAAATCATTGCAAAATGGATTATTTAAAGATCCATACAAGCAATAAGGTGGTAAATTGAAGAGAAATAAAAATACAGTCTTCACACTTAACTTTTTGGGATACAGGCCCAGGCCCTTTCAGTAATTTTACAGGCCCACCCAAAAATATGTAGGCCCACCTATTGAAAGGGATATTAGTTTAGAAGACAAATAACTGCTAATTCAGTGGACAAAAAAGACAAGAAAATGTATTAAGTTTATTCAATATTGATTTATATATTTGTTTGTCAATGTTGATTATTTTCTTGTAAAAAGACATTTATAAGCATGTCATTAATGAATCCTCTGTAAATTCATTTTCACTTTCAGTGTCTCAATCACAATCATCATCATCATCATGTTTAACAGGTACAGAACATTTTGTTGACGGTACTGGTCAAGGGCCAATTATCACAATTGTTTACTTGTTTGTGTCGGATTATTTCTATATTGTTCAGTACATCATTTTAAATGCCCAGTTATATTAAAATATTACCCTTAGACTATTCTTCGATGGAAATGATTACCATTTTTCAGCGCACACACATAACACGGACCCTTTGTAAAGTTGTTGATTTTGGCTCTGAATCAGAAGGGAATAGTACCAATTATCGCCATCTTATTAGTTATGGAAAACGATGTCTAAATCATTATTGAAATTAAAGAAAAAGGTCTCAATACAAAAATTTATGATGTCATCATTGTACGTGATGTATAATTTGGTGATAATTCTTAATATGTACCATCCCCCACCCCTTTTGAAATATTACTATGCTTTGAATTAATACCACACAAATTGTAATAAGTCTTATTTGTGTAGTCTTCAGCAGAAGAAAGATGTCTCTGCCAATTTGCTCAACAGGTCCAAATACATATAGCTAGGGGATGCAAATAAAGCACAAACGTATATTGACACTGTCGGCAGTCAAAGCAAGTAAAGGCTGTAATTATTATTTGTCAGACCTCAAATCAGATTGCAACAAAGGAATAAAACTACTGTAGTTGAGAGTAGTAGTTCAAAGTCTATTTTTTAATTGCAGAGGTATAAAACGTTCACACCTGTCTGCATGTAAACAGTTCTATAAATAGATCGCAATGTTAATGAGCATACCAATTGGACTTGGATGCGGATCTATAAAAATCTGAAGTGTCCCGATGCATTTCAATGAAATTTGAATGACCAACCTTAGCATATATGAATATATTAAATATGAGAACTAAGATTTTATGTCACAGAAATGAGAAAAAATAAATCAAAATTTCGTTTGGTTAAAAGTGGCTTCGATCGACATTTCTCATAGCACAGTGCTGATTGCATCCCCTTTCTCGTGGTGTCATTTTTATTTGCTATTGAATGAATTTAAAGTATCTTTAAACCGAAATGGAGTACTTCTCAAGAAAGTCACTTTCAAAATACTTAATGGATACGATAGATTTCAATAAACACGATATCGACATTTTCATAAATGACACATGGCAAAAATATGTGGGTGACTCTTCAAAATTACAAGGCGACATGAACTTCAATTTTGACCAAGGAGAAAGCGAAGTCAACCTTCACAAGGCGATTTCTTCGCCCCCTAACATGAGCCCTGCTTCTCTTCCCTTTTTTTCAAATTGCACAAAACAGACACATCTAAATCTATTTCGAACATCGGAACATCGGAAAATCTTAAAAGGACTTGTTTACCTACCTATTTTTAGCATCGACTCGACAGCAACTGAAAACGGAGGACAATAAACTAAATATTTATGCATGATATCTTATGTAATCAATTTTTGAAACTATTTTTTTCAAGGCCCGCCCGTCTGGTTTTTTGAACTACTCATTTTATATTCCTCAGGGATCGGACTACCGGCTAATTTTTCAGACTGAAAATAGAAGAGTTGAAGCGAGGAAGGGCTAGTAATGGCCTCTTCCCTTGTGATTTTTAAGTGGATAATACAGTGACAGTACAAGAAAAATTCAGTGGAGCATTTTTAATTTAGTGGCCGTGACGGCATGAGCAAGTCCCTGTACTGTGTTAAGACCAACTTCACAAGTCAGCAAGTGTCTGTGGATTGTACAGGCACTTGTTTCTATCAATAATAGTAAGAGGGACCCCTCCCCTTGTGGTGGATTGCTACCGGTCCCTGTGAAATGGGCAATCCAAAAAGAGAAGTGACAGTGTCTGTGTGAAAATGAGGAACTATATTTCTACTGGTTGATGACTTCGATTTAAATAAACAATATTAATTACTTTTAGGATCCATTTTTGACATTTGAAGCTGATGTTGGCAATTCAGGGGAGGTAACCCAAAAAACTAATTCCTTGATCAACTCGGATAATTATCCGGAAACATTTCAGAAGTATAAACCAAGGGTTTTAATAAATGTGTGACAAAATATGTAATAAAAACCATACGTAAACTTCTAATTCCTTAAAAAATGTAAATAAATTGATAGTTAATTTTACATAGAGTTCGTCTCAATTTTATTTCATTTTCAAAACATTTCAGACTGTTCGTGCTTGTGCTGGCCTGTATGGCGCAATGAAGAAAAAATACTGGATTTTTTAGGGTATTTTCAACGACAATTCATTTTTCTCATACGTCAAATTTCACAGTTTGCACGAGAAAAATTATAAAGGGGGAAATTATCTATGCATATCATACAAATCTTAACTTTTACAGTAGATATTTTGACCACGAATTCTTCCTAAGCGATTTATTGTTGCAAATTTTCATTATAAGTTGAACAGGGAGTAAAAGCAATTATTTGAATTATTTACCGTATTTTGAGCTTGCTAATAAGCGTGGGAGTAAATCAATTGCCACTTTAGTCATGGTTTCGTTGGACAGCCATGGCAAGGCAGACTCAATATGAAATTGAACAAGCTTCAGACTAATAATTGATCAAACAGTAAGGCATAAAAGACACAGGCACTTGTTTCATTCAAAAAATATATGCCCCCTCCTTTTCCTTAATTCAAGGTAAACATCTACCCTTTTCCCCTTCCCCACTTCGCCTCAATATTTTTCGCTTATTTGTTATCCTTTCGCTGACCCAATTATATCGTTACACTCCCGAGATATTTCTCTTTTCGACTGCCACATTTAAATATATCTACCGGGCCCTCCTAAGACGAATTGGACAAGAATAGTCAGCCAACGTGGCTTAGTGAAAATTTAAGTCATTGAAACGGATACAGCCACTTCCGGTCCGGTTTAAATTGATTTAGAAAATAAAAAAAGGTGCTATAAAAATAAAATGTCAGTAATTTGGAGTTGAACATATTTTTATAATCTGCATTGGAACAATTATCTGTATTTTAATGGCTTACTTTACATTTGAGAGGAGATGAGCATGTGGCATTGTTAAACATGGCCGGTCTAGAGAATTCCGAATGCATATGAAAAATCCAGCGCAAACCGAAAGTGGCTGTATCCGTTTCAATGAACCAAATTTTCACTAAGCCACGTTCGCTGACTATTCTTGTCCAATTCGTCTGAGGGGGGCCCGGTAGGTATATTTAAATGTGGCAGTCGAAAAGAGAAATATCTCGGGAGTGTAACGATATAATTGGGTCAGCGAAAGGATCACAAATAAGCGAAAAATATTGAGGCGAAGTGGTGAAGGGGAAAAGGGTAGATGTTTACCTTGAAGTAAGGAAGAGGAGGGGCATATATTTTTTGAATGAAACAAGTGCCTGTGATAAAACATCTGATATTTTGTAAAATCTAGATTAAAAACTAACACGTCTAGCAAAAACATAAGACTTCTATATATGTTTTCGATATTCCGCTACTACAATACATTGACGTTTCTGTTATTCGTGGCGTCGGTGTATATAGGAGACAATTCTTCAATAAAACTACATCTTTACTGTATGTGAGATAATAACTTCAATATATATATTTGGCACTGATATCATTTAACCAAGTATGTAATAGTGCGGATAATTTAACATAAACAACACAAAACTAACGTACGTTGTTTCCCAACTGATTTTAGAAAAGTTAATTCTGTTTCCAAATCTTATTCTTACCCTATTCCAAGCATTGACGATTTCTGAAATTATAAAATGAACAATGAATCGTAAAAAATCTTAAATTAAAGAAAGCTGAACGGACACTTATGATTTGGCTCCACCGGTCGCCATGTTTAACACTTAACTTGTGCTCCGACATAAATGGAATGTATTTACATTTTGTATATATACTCCAAACACTATAGTGAGTGTACTAGTGTTCAACTCTTCTAGTTTTATTTGAAAATATCGTATAAGCATAACTGTCGTGTAAAACTAGACTAATACAGAATGATAAAACCAATGAATAGACATGGTATCTGAATTATTAATTATTCAATGTGTTTGTTACATGTGGAAAATATTAATTAGATATTTATCAACTATCTATACAGATTCTCCGGCACAAGTAGTAACTGTTAAACAAACACTCACATTCTTTCTACTTTCTGGACGATGGTGTCCATGGAATGCCATGTTATTGAAAAGGGGGTATCTGCAACTGGAAAGAGACATCCGATGTTATTAGTTAAGGGATTATATATAGATCCTAGTCGTTTGATACTCTTTTTTATAGATTTGTTTGCATTTTCTAGATCTATCCTGATATAGAGTCATTGGAGGAACGACCAAATATATAGTGAATAAAAAGTTAATAACATAAATTTTTAATCAAAATGTAAGGTTTCCTATGGTAGCCATACTCGACCGTTTCGGGTTTTCTCGTTTGCGCCTTTCCGCCTTTTAATTTTTACAAATCGAATATGATTGATTGATTGATTAGTGTTTAACGCCAACATTAGCAATATTTCAGCTATACCGTGGCGTCAAATCGAATACACGAAAGCGAAAACACGGAAACTCGAAATTAAATTATTCCGCGTTTTCTTCTTCGCATTTTCGCGCTTTTGCATTGTAAAGGTTAAAGGGATTCAATTCAATTCAAAGTTTTATTTAAAGTCGATATAAATCATACATATAACCGCATATAGCCTGTAATGTTTTGTGAAAAACTTCCGTACGTGACGGAATTTAATTCTTTCAAACTCATATATTTCAACAACAAACAAATTAAGCTATTCTTCTTCCCGGTATTCACGGCCAAAGTTGAAAAATACATCGATATATTTATTACCATTTAACAGTTTAAAGATGAACCGCTAATCAGTCATAACATATAAATTTACACGGGACATTAAAGTTAGGACTTTTAGATTTTTTAGATTTTTTTCAATTAAGACCTGTCATTGTTAAATTACTTAATGTGTATCGAAGCGTTTATGTGTATTGGTTAAACTTTCTCAGGTAAAAGTCTAATTATATGTATTGATTTTAAGATAATACATTATGTATAACGAGTATCAAGTCTAATCACTATACATATATTTAGCAAAGTAGTTAGTTCTATGTTGTTGTTCCGTTTGAGCTGTCTACCAATCTAAACTATCAGGTGTTTTCAAAATTATATTGTGAAAAAAGTTTTAAAAAACTGGTGTTAGTTGTATTTAAACTGATACAAGGATATATAAAGTGATCGGAAACAAAACATACATGTTTAACATATATCATTAGATACAGTTAAGATGCCTAATCTGCGGGAGTCGAAATTGTACGAAACATTTACAACTAAGAATTTGGACCACATACTAACGGAATGTTATAAACACATCAACAGTGGGAAAGATGTTAACATTCAGGACAGTGATACTGGAGAGACGTATCTCCATTGCTTGTGTGATCGGATTGAACGTTTTATGGATCCTAATGGAGTTTCTATTATCTATATCATGGCTTGTAAAGGATTAGATTTAGACATACAAGATAATACAGGGGAAACGTTCCTACACAAGATTGTAAGAATACCGGGAGCATATAGGGGTCTTGTAGCAGCAATCAGGTAATTGTCTTGCACATGATAACATTTCTATTGCCCTGAACATGATACACTATTTAAACAACTATATACTATATCGAATGGTAATAGATTAAGAAATTTTCAATTGAAGCTTTTACATAATATTTTCTCTAGTTATAAAGTTCTACATAAAATTGGAGTAAAAGACATAGTTAAATAAATTAATTTTAGAGTCACATGTAATTTTATACGTGTTTTGATTGGTTTAAAAAGTTGATGTTATCATTTTCATATGTACTGAATCTAAAAATAGACGTCGTTCTCAAGGTGTCGCGTGCCGTTGTCATCAGACGATTTTCTTTAAATGAGGCACCTTTGGAGTTATTTAAATTTATTTCCGATTATTTGCTTTATTTTGAAAAAATAAATATATTTTTCAATATCATAACAAAAAAAGTTTGAATTAATTTATAAGGATTGATCGAAATTATTTGTTCGGTTCATTAAGGAATATTTGAAATTGTTGAACAGGTTATACGATATAACCTGGTTTGGGTCAGTTTACGCTTAATAAACCGCGAAGCGGTTTATAAAAAGAGTAAGCTGATCCAAACCAGGTTATGCAAGTATAACCTGTTCAACAATTTCAAATATTCCTTATAATTTAATTTTTACAACAAGATTTAATGATTCCTCGATTTTAATTACGATTATTTCATGTGAATTTGTCGTTGGCGGATGAACACGTTGATGACGTCACAATGCCAACCCAGGTTATAACCAAAATTTTCTCCAGGCGGATTAGCCAATCAGATTGAAGAATTCAAATCAAATTAAATTATTTCGAAATAACCTCAATCAGGTTGTGCACACCCTTGCGTAATACACGGTGTGTACAACCTGATTGAGGTTATTTCTTCATGAACCGAACAAAAATTGCTATTAATCCTTAATTGTGATTTCTGTCTTGATTGAAACCAATTCTATTATTCATTACATATGGAAATGTCCATTATCAAAACTACTTTGGAAATCTTATAATAACTGGTTATTAAATTCGTTTCACCTTGACCCCAATAAATCTAAACGTGCAAAATGTGTTGTTAGGAATGTTCAATAAGGAAGTTAATAAAATAAATTCTTCGATCCAATTTCTTTTTCTTTTTGTCAGAAATGGTATACATTTACGTTGTTGTAAGTGATGCGGAAATTGACCATCCCTGTAGGTTTTTAAACAACATTAATATACAGGGAAAAGGTAAACAAAAAAAACACACTTTAAACAAAAGGGGGGGGGGGGGGGGGTGAATGAGTGTGATATTAAAGGGAAATACAATATCATATTATATGTAGTTTTTAATATTGTGTACATCATTGTCTTTGTCTTTGTTTTTGTACATGTGTTATATTTTGTAAAGTGGGTATTATATACATGTATTTGAAAATTATAAAAATACACACAAAAAAACATTCAACAAGATCCCAGGGCCTTATATATTGCCTTTGCAAGAACATAGAGGCTCAAATGACAGAGAACGGTAGGATGGGGTCATTGAAAATAGGCCATACAGTGAACCCTTTTCCACCAGCAACGAGGTCTAGGTAGCCTCTGTTATCGTCTGCAGTGGGGTTGTTCACAGATAACCACAAAGTGTTTGAAAATTTAACCTCTACATCTCAGATTTTGATTAAAATTGATGCGCTGGGTTTACACTAGATAACAGAAATATCTCAGTATAATAAGAATAAGAATTGTATTGTCCAATAGAGGGCCCACAAGGGGCAAAGTCATTACAGTGATTCATAAACAATAACATTAAAAAAATAAAAAATAAAATATAAATATTATACGTTACAATGAACAAAACTGCCCATAAAATATACTAAATACTTATACTAATAATAATTATAATAATAATTAAGTGCCGTCGACTATGACATTGTTGGCCACATCAGACATCAATGGTTAATTTACATGTAGTGTAGTGGTCGAGTCCTCCCCGTGTCCTATGCACATGTATATATGAATTGAATCACTACTTGCTGGCTAACGAAATAACAGAAATATACACATAAAATATCATCCATGCTAACTATGGACCAGGTAAGCACACCTTGAACTATACATCTATAACACCAAACACTAGCAAAGATATGATCGAAACTTACAGAAAACGAACAAAATATTGGAGAAAAGAAGGTCAACAGTCCAGAGAGGGCACATTAGGAAGAAGAGGTGAAAATTTTAATTTTGTGGTGTTTAAGTGCACAAGCGAGAAGAGTGCAGTCTGAATTGAGAATTCATATATTTTTTCATGGTTCCGGTTGACTCTAGCCCAAGGGCGGAGTGGTAGAGCTATTAAGCCATGTACCAACAAACGATTCGAGGATCCAACTGCCAAACTGGTAGGCTATGAATAGATTTTGGCAAGTACAATCAGCCATACAGCTTGAGACGCTGCAAGTTCCCAAGAAAATTTTGAAATTGGACCAATTACAGGGGCATTTTGAGGCCATATGAAATGGATATTAGAACATATTCTAAGGTCAATACTAAGTACTTCAATCCACTGGCGTGTGATTCTATCACTAAACTAGACTTATTTTAATAAACAACACTTAAAAAACAAACTACACCGATTTTGTTGAAAAATTCACTCAATAAAAAAAACTTGTTTTATGGGCTCCTCCAGGATAAGGGTCGATGAACCTTAAACTTCATTAGTTTCATAGTAGATTCGCCACTATATAGGAGTTTTGTAGCAACAATCAGGTTATTGTCCTGAATATGGTAATAATTATAAGCAAGATTGTAAGGATACAGGGAACTTAAGTGGGTCTTGTAACAACAATCAAGTTATTGTCCTGAACATGGTAATATTTATAAGTAAGATTGTAAGGATACAGGGAACTTAAGTGGGTCTTGTAGCAACAATCATGTTATTGTCCTGAATATGGTAATATTTATAAGTAATATTGTAAGGATACAGGGAGCTTAAGTGGGTCTTGTAGCAACAATCAAGTTATTGTCCTGAATATGGTAATATTTATAAGTAAGATTGTAAGGATACAGGGAGCTTAAGTGGGTCTTGTAGCAACAATCAAGTTATTGTCCTGAACATGGTAATATTTATAAGTAAGATTGTAAGGATACAGGGAGCTTAAGTGGGTCTTGTAGCAACAATCAAGTTATTGTCCTGAATATGGTAATATTTATAAGCAAGATTGTAAGGATACAGGGAGCTTAAAGTGGGTCTTGTAGCAACAATCAAGTTATTGTCCTGAATATGGTAATATTTATAAGTAAGATTGTAAGGATACAGGGAGCTTAAGTGGGTCTTGTAACAACAATCAAGTTATTGTCCTGAATATGGTAATATTTATAAGTAAGATTGTAAGGATACAGGGAGCTTAAGTGGGTCTTGTAGCAACAATCAAGTTATTGTCCTGAATATGGTAATATTTATAAGTAAGATTGTAAGGATACAGGGAGCTTAAGTGGGTCTTGTAACAACAATCAAGTTATTGTCCTGAATATGGTAATATTTATAAGTAAGATTGTAAGGATACAGGGAGCTTAAGTGGGTCTTGTAGCAACAATCAAGTTATTGTCCTGAACATGGTAATATTTATAAGCAAGATTGTAAGGATACAGGGAGCTTAAGTGGGTCTTGTAGCAACAATCAAGTTATTGTCCTGAACATGGTAATATTTATAAGCAAGATTGTAAGGATACAGGGAGCTTAAGTGGGTCTTGTAGCAACAATCAAGTTATTGTCCTGAATATGGTAATATTTATAAGTAAGATTGTAAGGATACAGGGAGCTTAAGTGGGTCTTGTAGCAACAATCAAGTTATTGTCCTGAACATGGTAATATTTATAAGCAAGATTGTAAGGATACAGGGAGCTTAAGTGGGTCTTGTAGCAACAATCAAGTTATTGTCCTGAACATGGTAATATTTATAAGCAAGATTGTAAGGATACAGGGAGCTTAAGTGGGTCTTGTAGCAACAATCAAGTTATTGTCCTGAACATGGTAATATTTATAAGCAAGATTGTAAGGATACAGGGAGCTTAAGTGGGTCTTGTAGCAACAATCAGGTTATTGTCTTGCACATTTCTATGCAAGATGTTAAGGATACAGAGAGCTTATAGGGGTCTCGTAGATTCCATCATTTACATATTGTGCTCGTGGGAGCAATTTTTGCACAATGCACACGTATATGGGATTTATATTTGTTTTGCAGACACAATCGTGTAACTATTGTATATGTGAATGTTTCTACACAAGATTGACACAACACAATTAACTTATATGGGTCTTACATAAGATTGACACAACACAATTAACTTATATGGGTCTTACACAAGATTGACACAACACAATTAACTTATATGGGTCTTACACAAGATTGACACAACACAATTAACTTATATGGGTCTTACACAAGATTGACACAACACAATTAACTGATATGGGTCTTACACAAGATTGACACAACACAATTAACTTATATGGATCTTACACAAGATTGACACAACACAATTAACTTATATGGGTCTTACACAAGATTGACACAACACAATTAACTGATATGGGTCTTACACAAGATTGACACAACACAATTAACTTATATGGGTCTTACACAAGATTGACACAACACAATTAACTTATATGGGTCTTACACAAGATTGACACAACACAATTAACTTATATGGGTCTTACACAAGATTGACACAACACAATTAACTGATATGGGTCTTACACAAGATTGACACAACACAATTAACTTATATGGATCTTACACAAGATTGACACAACACAATTAACTTATATGGGTCTTACACAAGATTGACACAACACAATTAACTTATATGTGTCTTACACAAGATTGACACAACACAATTAACTTATATGGGTCTTACACAAGATTGACACAACACAATTAACTGATATGGGTCTTACACAAGATTGACACAACACAATTAACTTATATGGGTCTTACACAAGATTGACACAACACAATTAACTGATATGGGTCTTACACAAGATTGACACAACACAATTAACTTATATGGATCTTACACAAGATTGACACAACACAATTAACTTATATGGGTCTTACACAAGATTGACACAACACAATTAACTGATATGGGTCTTACACAAGATTGACACAACACAATTAACTTATATGGGTCTTACACAAGATTGACACAACACAATTAACTTATATGGGTCTTACACAAGATTGACACAACACAATTAACTGATATGGGTCTTACACAAGATTGACACAACACAATTAACTTATATGGGTCTTACACAAGATTGACACAACACAATTAACTTATATGGGTCTTACACAAGATTGACACAACACAATTAACTGATATGGGTCTTACACAAGATTGACACAACACAATTAACTTATATGGGTCTTACACAAGATTGACACAACACAATTAACTTATATGGGTCTTACACAAGATTGACACAACACAATTAACTTATATGGGTCTTACACAAGATTGACACAACACAATTAACTGATATGGGTCTTACACAAGATTGACACAACACAATTAACTTATATGGGTCTTACACAAGATTGACACAACACAATTAACTTATATGGGTCTTACACAAGATTGACACAACACAATTAACTGATATGGGTCTTACACAAGATTGACACAACACAATTAACTTATATGGGTCTTACACAAGATTGACACAACACAATTAACTTATATGGGTCTTACACAAGATTGACACAACACAATTAACTTATATGGGTCTTACACAAGATTGACACAACACAATTAACTGATATGGGTCTTACACAAGATTGACACAACACAATTAACTTATATGGGTCTTACACAAGATTGACACAACACAATTAACTTATATGGGTCTTACATAAGATTGACACGACACAATTAACTTATATGGGTCTTACACAAGATTGACACAACACAATTAACTTATATGGGTCTTACACAAGATTGACACAACACAATTAACTTATATGGGTCTTACACAAGATTGACACAACACAATTAACTTATATGGGTCTTACACAAGATTGACACAACACAATTAACTTATATGGGTCTTACACAAGATTGACACAACACAATTAATTTATATGGGTCTTACACAAGATTGACACAACACAATTAACTTATATGGGTCTTACACAAGATTGACACAACACAATTAACTTATATGGGTCTTACACAAGATTGACACAACACAATTAACTTATATGGGTCTTACACAAGATTGACACGACACAATTAACTTATATGGGTCTTACACAAGATTGACACGACACAATTATCTTATATGAGTCTTACACAAGATTGACACGACACAATTAACTTATATGGGTCTTACACAAGATTGACACAACACAATTAACTTATATGGGTCTTACACAAGATTGACACAACACAATTAACTTATATGGGTCTTACACAAGATTGACACAACACAATTAATTTATATGGGTCTTACACAAGATTGACACGACACAATTAAATTATATGGGTCTTACACAAGATTGACACGACACAATTAACTTATATGGGTCTTACACAAGATTGACACGACACAATTAACTTATATGGGTCTTACACAAGATTGACACAACACAATTAACTTATATGGGTCTTACACAAGATTGACACAACACAATTAACTTATATGGGTCTTACACAAGATTGACACAACACAATTAACTTATATGGGTCTTACACAAGATTGACACAACACAATTAACTTATATGGGTCTTACACAAGATTGACACAACACAATTATCTTATATGGGTCTTATAAGCTGTAACAGTAATCGGATAAATGTTTTGCAAATGGTACCATTTCTATACATGGTGTTCTTCATAATATATGGTGCTTATAGGAGTCGGGTGGAAACTTATCACGTGGCAACGTTTCTACACAAGAATGTCAGAACACTATATGAAATTATACTCGTGTATGTTGTAGCTTTAATGAAAACGTTTCCATGCAAAATTGTCAGAATTCATGTCGGTTACAAGGGTCTTGCAGCAAATGTAATGTAAATATTTTACACATGATAAACGTTTTGACACAATATTGTCTGCACATCAGAATGCTATGGTTTTATAGCAGAAAAGTACGTACATGATTTGATTAGTACAAGCGCTTAATCAAAACATTGGTCACAGGTTATATCAAGTAATTATCATACACTAGAAAATGGTTCACAAAACATCGACTATATACCAGGGACTTATGGAGCGTTTTCAACTGTTTGTTTCTTTATTTGAAAAAAATAGTTTGTTAAAAGAGCGGCAATATACAGTTATTGTAGCAACAGCCAATCACACCCATGAACACTTTATAAACAAGACCTGTCCATGGCCTGACCATTGGGTGTTTAATTTAATTAATAAATTGTAATTGGAAAGTTGGAGAGTTTATATTGCCTAGGGCAAAATATTTCCTCCCAAGTTTGCTTGTACAGATAGGGAGCCAAAACCCAATTTTTTCTTGCAAACAGGGTTGTTTTCAGTTATTATGAAAAGGTACATGAACTCCATTTTAAAAAATGACTACCTAGGAAGGTCCATATCATCATTAAGAACGTGTAAGAATTCAATTTATTATATTGTTTATACAATGGATATGTCAAATTAAAATATTACTGTGATCAGTCGTGTATATAGCTATACAATGGTTAAGCAAACATTTGTAATTTAATTCCTTTTGATCTGGCTTAATAAGGGTTCGGCGTTAATAGCACGTGTCAAGTGGTTATAAAATGGTTAATTGCACCCTGACTGTCTGAATCAATATTTAAAACATAACCTTAGACTCACGTTTATAATACTGTACAATTGATTTGATAAGAGTCCCAATCCAATATTTAATTGCATTGTAAAAAAAAATTCTGGCGATACATTAATTACGAGAAGCGAGAGAAATGAGAGGAGGGGTGACAGAAAGGAGAACAGGGCGATGAAAAGGGAAAGGAGAAGTTGTTGAGAGAAAGGAGAAGACGGAAGGGAAAACGGAGTTGATGGACAGAAGAAATGACGCTTCATTTTGGAAATATGTTATGAAGAACAAAAGTTTCAAACAGCCAAAGTTATTATATATCCGTTTATTTTGTTTAGATGCATAACCAGGTTGCATAGAATAATTTTTTTTTTGAAAGGGTGGCTACCTTTGGCTTCTTCTGATCTCCGATAAAATCATGTCTTAGAGAGGACTACCCATATTCATTTCCAAGATGAATTAAAACTGACCACCACAAATTAAACTGATACGACCATGTTATTTACTGATATATCTGAGGGAATACCATGGGAACACTTTGTGGAACAGGAGTTGTTAACCCGCCCGGGGCACCTGAATTCATCCCGGTTTTCAGTGGAGTCTGTGTTGCTCAAATCTTTAGTTTGCTATGTAGTGTTTTGTAGATTATTGTTTGTCCTTTTGTTCTTTTTCTTTCGGCCATTGTATTGTATGTCTTTTTGTTCTTTTTCTTTCGGCCATTGTATTGTATGTCCTTTTGTTCTTTTTCTTTCGGCCATTGTATTGTATGTCATTTTGTTCTTTTTCTTTCGGCCATTGTATTGTACGTCCTTTTGTTCTTTTTCTTTCGGCCATTGTATTGTATGTCATTTTGTTCTTTTTCTTTCGGCCATTGTATTGTATGTCCTTTTGTTCTTTTTCTTTCGGCCATTGTATTGTATGTCATTTTGTTCTTTTTCTTTCGGCCATTGTATTGTATGTCCTTTTGTTCTTTTTCTTTCGGCCATTGTATTGTATGTCCTTTTGTTCTTTTTCTTTCGGCCATTGTATTGTATGTCCTTTTGTTCTTTTTCTTTCGGCCATTGTATTGTATGTCCTTTTGTTCTTTTTCTTTCGGCCATTGTATTGTACGTCCTTTTGTTCTTTTTCTTTCGGCCATTGTATTGTATGTCATTTTGTTCTTTTTCTTTCGGCCATTGTATTGTTTATCCTTTTGTTCTTTTTCTTTCGGCCATTGTATTGTACGTCCTTTTGTTCTTTTTCTTTCGGCCATTGTATTGTATGTCATTTTGTTCTTTTTCTTTCGGCCATTGTATTGTTTATCCTTTTGTTCTTTTTCTTTCGGCCATTGTATTGTACGTCCTTTTGTTCTTTTTCTTTCGGCCATTGTATTGTACGTCCTTTTGTTCTTTTTCTTTCGGCCATTGTATTGTATGTCCTTTTGTTCTTTTTCTTTCGGCCATTGTATTGTACGTCCTTTTGTTCTTTTTCTTTCGGCCATTGTATTGTATGTCATTTTGTTCTTTTTCTTTCGGCCATTGTATTGTTTATCCTTTTGTTCTTTTTCTTTCGGCCATTGTATTGTACGTCCTTTTGTTCTTTTTCTTTCGGCCATTGTATTGTATGTCCTTTTGTTCTTTTTCTTTCGGCCATTGTATTGTACGTCCTTTTGTTCTTTTTCTTTCGGCCATTGTATTGTATGTCCTTTTGTTCTTTTTCTTTCGGCCATTGTATTGTATGTCCTTTTGTTCTTTTTCTTTCGGCCATTGTATTGTACGTCCTTTTGTTCTTTTTCTTTCGGCCATTGTATTGTATGTCCTTTTGTTCTTTTTCTTTCGGCCATTGTATTGTACGTCCTTTTGTTCTTTTTCTTTCGGCCATTGTATTGTATGTCCTTTTGTTCTTTTTCTTTCGGCCATTGTATTGTATGTCCTTTTGTTCTTTTTCTGTCGGCCATTGTATTTGTTCTTTTTCTTTCGGCCATTGTATTGTATGTCCTTTTGTTCTTTTTCTTTCGGCCATTGTATTGTTTGTCCTTTTGTTCTTTTTCTTTCGGCCATTGTATTGTATGTCCTTTTGTTCTTTTTCTTTCGGCCATTGTATTGTATGTCCTTTTGTTCTTTTTCTTTCGGCCATTGTATTGTATGTCCTTTCGGTTTTTTTCTTTCGGCCATTGTATTGTATGTCCTTTTGTTCTTTTTCTTTCGGCCATTGTATTGTATGTCCTTTTGTTCTTTTTCTTTCGGCCATTGTATTGTACGTCCTTTTGTTCTTTTTCTTTCGGCCATTGTATTGTATGTCCTTTTGTTCTTTTTCTTTCGGCCATTGTATTGTACGTCCTTTTGTTCTTTTTCTTTCGGCCATTGTATTGTATGTCCTTTTGTTCTTTTTCTTTCGGCCATTGTATTGTATGTCCTTTCGGTTTTTTTCTTTCGGCCATTGTATTGTATGTCCTTTTGTTCTTTTTCTTTCGGCCATTGTATTGTATGTCATTTTGTTCTTTTTCTGTCGGCCATTGTATTGTATGTCCTTTTGTTCTTTTTCTTTCGGCCATTGTATTGTACGTCCTTTTGTTCTTTTTCTTTCGGCCATTGCATTGTATGTCATTTTGTTCTTTTTCTTTCGGCCATTGTATTGTATGTCCTTTTGTTCTTTTTCTTTCGGCCATTGTATTGTATGTCATTTTGTTCTTTTTCTGTCGGCCATTGTATTGTATGTCCTTTTGTTCTTTTTCTGTCGGCCATTGTATTGTACGTCCTTTTGTTCTTTTTCTTTCGGCCATTGTATTGTATGTCCTTTTGTTCTTTTTCTTTCGGCCATTGTATTGTATGTCCTTTTGTTCTTTTTCTTTCGGCCATTGTATTGTATGTCATTTTGTTCTTTTTCTGTCGGCCATTGTATTGTATGTCCTTTTGTTCTTTTTCTGTCGGCCATTGTATTTGTTCTTTTTCTTTCGGCCATTGTATTGTTTGTCCTTTTGTTCTTTTTCTTTCGGCCATTGTATTGTATGTCATTTTGTTCTTTTTCTGTCGGCCATTGTATTGTATGTCCTTTTGTTCTTTTTCTGTCGGCCATTGTATTTGTTCTTTTTCTTTCGGCCATTGTATTGTTTGTCCTTTTGTTCTTTTTCTTTCGGCCATTGTATTGTACGTCCTTTTGTTCTTTTTCTTTCGGCCATTGTATTGTATGTCATTTTGTTCTTTTTCTTTCGGCCATTGTATTGTACGTCCTTTTGTTCTTTTTCTTTCGGCCATTGTATTGTATGTCCTTTTGTTCTTTTTCTTTCGGCCATTGTATTGTATGTCATTTTGTTCTTTTTCTGTCGGC
Source organism: Bathymodiolus septemdierum (assembly GCA_963383655.1). NCBI lineage: Eukaryota > Metazoa > Mollusca > Bivalvia > Mytilida > Modiolidae > Bathymodiolus > Bathymodiolus septemdierum. Next base: position 7,608,214 of record OY726520.1, read on the forward strand.
CATTGTATTGTATGTCCTTTTGTTCTTTTTCTGTCGGCCATTGTATTTGTTCTTTTTCTTTCGGCCATTGTATTGTTTGTCCTTTTGTTCTTTTTCTTTCGGCCATTGTATTGTATGTCCTTTTGTTCTTTTTCATTCGGCCATTGTATTGTACGTCCTTTTGTTCTTTTTCTTTCGGCCATTGTATTGTATGTCCTTTTGTTCTTTTTCTTTCGGCCATTGTATTGTACGTCCTTTTGTTCTTTTTCTTTCGGCCATTGTATTGTATGTCATTTTGTTCTTTTTCTTTCGGCCATTGTATTGTATGTCCTTTTGTTCTTTTTCTTTCGGCCATTGTATTGTATGTCATTTTGTTCTTTTTCTGTCGGCCATTGTATTGTATGTCCTTTTGTTCTTTTTCTGTCGGCCATTGTATTTGTTCTTTTTCTTTCGGCCATTGTATTGTTTATCCTTTTGTTCTTTTTCTTTCGACCATTGTATTGTACGTCCTTTTGTTCTTTTTCTTTCGGCCATTGTATTGTATGTCCTTCTTTGTTTTAGAACTTCTCATTATCCCTTTGGTATCTTGAAACTTGTTTTTGTACAAACGTTGTTTCCAAACTTTATCTTAACGGATAAACACCAATAATTGTTGTTCTCCCAATATTCCAATACAATCACATCCAATTACGGTTCACAACGAGGCCGGTGAAATAAGTGAAAAGTTATAAAAATAAAGAATTAGTTTGAATTTTATTCTGAATTAATCCGATTCAAAGACACAATACATGTATTATGCCTTTATCTGTTTATAGATGTGGTGCAGACATGATGGTCCATGACAACTGTGGTAAAACAGCAGAGGATATCCTACTCACAGAGAAGCCAGACGGATGGCAGGAAATGTTACACTGGTGGAATAAATTCAAACCAGGTAAATACCCTTTATACTTCTACCTTTAAATCGATGTACATTTGTGTGCACTTCGGTTTCCTCCACCAATAAAGATGACCACCACGATATAACTGAGATATTGCTTAAAGTGGTGTTAAGCACCATAATCCTAACCCTAAAATTTTTGTGCCGTTTTACCACAAGCCAGGACCTGGATTTCCAACGTCTTGCTTTTGTTTGATGAGTGAATATGAGAGGCGATTATTTGTTTTGTTGTTATTGGTGGAATTGTTCACCATCACTGCTTAAACTTTTTTTTTCCATAACAAATATATATTACAATATTTTACTACGGTAACTTGTACATTACAAGTAAACTTCTTAGACGAAAAGAAACCATCGTGAATGTGATCGTTACATCTATCTATATACAGTTAGTGACTATCAGCAATTAGATTGTGAGTGAGATTCAGGTCAGGTGCGAGTCAGGTTTTACCCATTGCAAAATCTAGAAAGAATTAAAATATCAAACTGCTTTTGTTTTTGTATTTTGGAGATGGTACGCACTGAGAAAATCAACAAGAACATCTATACCCCCGGTTTTTAATGGGGTTCATGTTACTCGATCTTTAGTTTTATGTGTATGTTTTGTAGATCGTTGTTTGTCCTTTTGTACTTTTTCTTTTGGCCATTGTGTTGTCTGTTCTTTTTCGATATACGGATTCCGATTACCCCTTTGGTATCTTCAATCTCTTTTTCCAAATTATTCTTTTATTTAATAATTATAAAGGATTATACAGAGCAACATTGGAAGACAATCCAGACAGACATTTAGTTGAGAAATTTTTGAAGTATTGGTGCAGAGTAAATATGGTAAAACAAGGCAAAAACTACAGTGTGAAAACTGCACTGAGACAACAAGCTAAACACATTGATCTGGTTTATCTTCTGGAGAAACATGAAAATTCAATTGAATTTGCGTTAGCTGCACTCTCTGGAAAGGTTCAGATATTGAAGAGTTGGAAGGAACGAGTAGGTATGTCTATTAGCTATACATTTACATATTAAATTGTAGATACCTTATATATGATTTATTGCACACGACACGTTTCTGGAATTACATTCATCGTGTACGCTCAAGGTCAAAAGATTGGATAGCCAAACACTTTACAAGTCTTTGGAAACAGGTAAATCAAATATGGCGTAAACAGAGATAGCCAAAAATTGAATATGGTTAACTAAACCCGAGGGAGATATACCTCAGTTTTGATCAATTACAGTATCTAAAACAGAAATACAACATGTATATATCTAATAAACCATGTCAGAACCAGGGCACTGAATGCTGGGCGGATGATACACTCGATGACATATAGTCCACCAGCAGCGGTATCGATCCACTGATAGTAATAAAACGCATTGTGTATGTGTTGAATTAATCATTGTAAAATACAATAAGTAAAACCAAGTGGTATATCTTTTAAGGAATATATGGGCAGTATATGGATAGATGATAAAAAAAAGTAGTTCACTATATATATGCATGAGTAATAAAACAAATAGACGGGAATGATAAAAAAAAAAGATATTAAATGTTTTGGTTTTTTACTAATGCGTGGTATCTGTATATATGTGATAATACATATTATACAATCATGGCAGGAAATGCTGAAAGTATTTACGAGCATGTTGCAGTGTAGTCCGAGATTCCTCTGCCGTCCGACGGCTTTTTTCCGACTTGCTGGAGCCCACGGCACGGCTCCAGCAAGTCGAAAAAAAAAAGACGTCGGACGGCAGAGAAATATCGGACTAGTTGCAGTGATGACAATAAGATTGCATAAATAATCTACACATTTAAGTACATTTTGTAATTGCATATTCCGATCTGATTAACAAACCGTTGATATTCTATTTTTCTCTTTACATCCATAATAGAAGAATGTCCCAAAGCCATGAAAACTGTAGATACAAACAGGTGTGATTATAGCTATCAAAGTAAACTGAGTTCAGAAGAGGTTCCACTCCCACTGCTTGCTGCTGTGTGGGAAATGAACAGATTAGATATGTCAGAATTAGTGATGGAATATGGTGCAGACTCAGCTTTATTATATTCACATAGTCCAGCAACCGAACCAGTCAAACCACTGTTCTTTCAGGTACAATAACATAACCAAAACTATGGAACGCATGTCTGTAAGAAAGAATGCGTCTTTGTTGTATATGGTTAAGCAATAGATGTTATTTTTAAACCATTTCCAACAATGATGCATTCTACAATGTCAAATCTATATGATCTTGTTTTACACTGATCTAGTAAATTTATTGATTTAAACATATCTCATAGACCACATGTTAAAGGATGTTCGAATTTGATGTTGATTTGTAATGTGCACAAAACCCAAAACTTAGCAAAGAACCATTCAGTTCTCATTCACAGACAGTTAATATTGTTCAGGGATTATTTACGAGCATTTTCATCATACAGACCTGCAAAGAACAGTAGGATGTCCGCTGAACATTCCTGAAAGCTTTTATATATTTATTTTGCAATTCTAGTAAATTTGAAAATATAATCATCCATGACAGATACACTATGTTGAATTATAAGAACATATATTCTACACAGAACTAGATATTCCTGCCAAGTTTGTTTTCATTTTGTTTTTCGCAGTGGTTTTAGAAAAGATTAGTATACTAGTACATGTACAACCAAGTTTAATACGAGCTTACGACACATGATGTCCCCCTACAGTGGGTTTCATTGGCTGTACAAGATAAATCACTCACAAGTTTGAAGATACCAAATAGGGTTACCAGAAGCCATAAATCGAAGAGGGACAGACAATACAATGACCGAAAGAATAAAGGAAACCGATAAACAAAGCACTAAACAGACATCTAAAGATGTACCAACACGATCTCCACAAAAACAGGGAAAAACTCGTCATGTGAATTAAATATCAGGTCTGAATAATCCTTATTTTGATAAAAATGGTTAAAATAACTTTCTTGTCTACCCCCATCTTTTTACTGTTTATACGAATGTAATTGATGTTATTGTTTAGTTTGCATTTCAAAGCCTTGTGTTACCATACAGTGGCATTTTAAATTTGTTAAAAGACGGCACCTGTGTCATTAGTGCCGAAACACTTATAAATACAAAGTGTATATAAACTTTGATCAGATATATAACAATAAAAAAAATACTTAATGCATAACATATTGAATGTTTAGCTAGACGATTTAAAGGAAAGTCTTTTCTAATATGTTTTATACGTCTATCATATGCAATCTACCTTTTTTAAAACCTCTTATCAGAAAAGATAGACACATGTCAAACACCTTGAGTATACATATATATATTAGATATGACTTTATTAATAGTAGTTATTAATATCACTTTGTCAATATTTATTGTTCCATAAAGTGATCAAAGAATGTATGTTGACAAAAGTTTTGTTTTACGTTTTTTATTGTTGAAGGTGGTGTTAAACACCATAAACCAACCACTGTTTTGAAAAAAAGCAAAGAAAAAAAAAGAAAACACCTGGAAATTTTTATTGTTGACATTGTTTAATTTAAAAATATAAACAATAATCTTCGTGTAACGTATCATGTTTCTTATCTGTCACATTCTCTACTTATTAAAAAGTGTACAAACGATTTTCATTATTAAATTGTTGATGTGTTACCTTTTCCACTGCGTAAACACAATTGTGCTAAACAAGACACAAATATAATACCTTATCTACTTCCTTCTGCCATAGCATTTGAACGCTATTTTGGCAGAACTGAAAAGATTTTTGTTGAACTTTCTAAATATTTATTATTGCTAGCATTTATAAACTTAACAAAGTGTACATTGTATTTCAATTATTAACCGTACGCGGTAATGATCTTTGTGTAAACAATATAAACAACAATGTTAGCGACAGTACATATGACATTATTAACAGTACAGACTGTTCTTGGGAAGGGGTCTGCTCCTAATCCCCATATATCCATTAGTTACGTTGGGAATTCCAACATCCAACTTTTCCCCTTCTTACCTGAAACTGCGGTGGTGGGTTTGAGAGTTGGGGTCTTGGCTGGAAACATGTTCTTACTAGGCCCAAATTTGGTACCTACTTCGTCTACGGTGACTCACATCTTTTCTAGGCCGCCTGTTAACATCACATGCTCTTCAATTTTAGTTTGTACCTTATCAATGAGGTTGAATTTACCAAGTTCTTGGTCTCTTGTCCTTTCATGTGGTATGTGTTTACCAGGTACTTCTGTTCCACCTTCACAGTCATGGTCTTCCTTTCCATGGGCCTTCCCTGTACAATCTTATTCTACCTTCCATGCTCAATATATGGATCCCCTTTCCTCTTACATACTTCAACTAGATGATTTTAGTAGTCATGATATATTTGCGGTTTCAACTAATTCATCCACAGAGCGCAGAAATAATGGGTAGTTTTATAGTGATCTTGTCATAATTACGAAAAAAATCTATCTATGTCAGAAGAGTCAAACTTAATTAATGTCAGACGGTGTTTTTGCTTTAGAAGCTGGTAATTAAGTCTCTCTTCCCCTGGACCCATTTCCTTGGCCACAGGGAGCAAAGAAACTGTTTTTCTCTGTGAGGAATGAATGTGTTGAAACTTCTGTGGCTCTGTCGTCTTTTAGAATAGCTTCTTTATGCAAGGTTTATTATTCTTCCAATGTTAATCTCACAGGGAATCGGAGGTGAATGATTCTTCTGTGCCGATTAAAGACCAACTGAAGACCAGGCATTAATCTGCACTTCCAAACTAGACATATCCCATTTCCACATTCCAATTATATGGATTTCTTTTTTTAAATATTTTCAAATTCTTGCTATATGTTTTGGATTGACAGTAGCTCCTCTCTCTGATTTTACCATAGTTTCTTTAGACAGCTGTAGCTCATTACATACCATGTCTGTACATGTTCATTCTTATTTGGGCGATTTTTTTGCTGAGGAAATTCCCATCCAAACCTCTCACCTGTTATTAGGGAAATGGAATGAGACGTTATGTGTGTATTGGCTATGGATTGTGGTAATGAGGGAAATTCTCATAGTTTGCTTTTTTTCTTTAGAATTTATAGTAGTAAATATTTATTTAATAAGAATATAAAATTTCACTTAGAAAAGTTTATAATATTATCTGACTACATTTCAGTTAGTATGTGGAGAAAATAAACCGAACGATGACATAGTCTACCGTACTCTACACAAATCAGACCTATCTGCCAGGAATTATGATGGACAAACATTATTGTATGAAGCTATTACACACAAAGCTTCCCCCCAGCTCGTTCAATTTCTATTCAAACGTGGGATAAATATAGCTGCACGTGACAAATATGGACGTACTGCAAGAGACTATGCTTCGCTCTTGAATAGACACAAATATGTGAAACTTATAGACCAATATGTGGCTGATTTAGTGAAGAACTGTGATATTCCAGGAATCGAATCACTCATCTTGCATGGCTATGACCATATAATGGATGTTACAGATGAAAAGGAAGAATTAGGAATGATGAATCTGGCAAAATTAACTGGATCTGAAATATTAGTACAAGTATTGGAAAAACGATGCAAATCCAAGGTGAGCCAGGTGTTGAATTTATTTGTTTTGTTTTGTTAAATGTTAGTGTCGCCTATGAATTTTAATTGCCAAAGGATTAGACAAATGTGAGTTCAGATTTCATTTTCCTATAATGAAAAAGCGTAGATATCTAATTTAGCGTGCACGGTGCGTTTTTGGAATAACCTTCATCAGGTGACGCTCAAAGTCAAAAGATTGGAAAGCTAAATAATTTAAAAGTCTTTTGGATCAAGAAAACAAAGGGTGTAAACAAATTGACTAAGTACTAAGTTACGGACAGCGGAAACAATGATTTGTCACTCTGATATTTGCTATGTCTGCAAGACACTCGATATCCCCGCGAACAATTGAAGGAAATCCTGATAATATGCACACATCGGATACTTGCACCTTGAAAACTATGAGGAGTTAGGCGAACAAAGCACAGAAGCGTATATCACAGATTTCACAAAAAAATGGAATAAGCTGATGTTGAAGAAAATTTAAAACATCCTGATAATATGCACATTTTATGTACAAATATCCTGTAAATTAAAAGATTCTAATGTGAATATTATAAGAGGAGTTAGGTGTACAACAGAAGAACGGGCATGGATAAAACTGCATGCCCCAACTTTTAGTTGCGGTGCATAAAAATCTACAACCTTCACAGCTGCAAAACCCCAAAAGAAATGACAGGATGGAAACCTATAAATCCTGGTTTGGGATATGCACAAAACTGTAGCGTGGTAGTAAATGGAATTATAAACTCTCTCAACTTGGTACCTGTAATTAAAATTTCAGTCGTCGTAGAAATATAATTAAATAAAAGAACGTTTCAATGTCCCATATGGTAACATAAAACTCTGATTAAATAAAAACATGTGCAACTCCAAAAAGAAAAAAAAAACCAACATACATAGAAATGATTACTTTCTAACCACTATGATATCAGGGTCTGTGAATACTGGTAGTTAACCAACTACTACTAGAAAGAACCTTCTATGCCCTTACTCTGTTGTAGGTGTCAAACCACCAATTAATTTCTTTAAGGTTTTCTACTAAATTTGTGTTTTTTCGAGCCTACCTGGTCATTTTATCTTAAGTTTAACCTTTCGAAGACCATATATTTTCTGAAATGTACATGATTCCTCTACGTTCTGTCAAAATATCAGGGCATGTTTAAAATCTTGCAGTGAAATGCCATGCTACGGAAGGCACCTACTCTAAAAATAGCTCGGTCATCCCCAAGAAATTCACTATTTATAGGTCATGCATCAAATCCTCCATAGAGGTATTAAAATACAACTAAATCCATCAAATTTGGGCTCAAAATAATCCCTATTTATTTAACTTCAATTACCAATTTTAATTAGTCCATTCCATTCAGTAGTTTTCACAATACTACAAAGTGAAAGGAACTTTTTTCTTGAAAAGGGACTACTTTCGTATATGTTCCAAGCTCTGATTGGTGAATTAGTGGTTTGACACCTAAAGACCATAAAAACTTGTTTCTTTCACCATTTGTTGGCCTAATTTCTATTCCTTAGCCAATATCAACCCAAGAAAACCTCATAAGGTATGTGGCTGTCTGATATTTGCAAGTATAAGTGTTCAAATGCAAAGGTACCCCCTTGAAGATTTTTAATGAAAATATCTCCATTTACAGCTGTTGAGTTCAGATTGTGTAATATACCAAAACTTACCTATTCTCTTATATATTACAGTTATTAAGCTAGTTTCTAACATAATAAGCAATCTTAGCACATTTGTATGCCTCAGTTGTATATTTAATAGCTAAATACTATGAAATGTTTGCATTTAGCCCCCCCTTTTTTCGTCCCATATAATGAGCTCATATCATTCTTAATTTTGTTAATTCATGCTTTTATCCCATAAATTATGTGGTTTAAGACATAAAATATGTTTTTGTATATACATCTTTAGTTGAAATTCCTTCTAATTCCATCAAATTTGCAAAAATATGATTTATTGATATTCAAGTCTTGGAATTTCTGATGGTGCACAACTATAATTTCCCCCAAAACTCAATAAATATATGCTTCCACATCATTTTTTCCCACTGTTTAAGTAAGCTGGATGTTCAAATGTACTGTTGCAGCCAAATAATACTCTAAAACATGAAATTCAAATTGACAATTTGAAAAATTAACAGAAAATGCTAAGCAGTCAAAATAATTTTTCTGGGATCACTTAAATTACCAGGTTTTTACTACATAATTTTCAATTAAAACTGCTTTCTATAGCCTTATATTATTTTGTAAGTACATTGTACATGTATTCTAACTGAAACTATCAAAATTTACCAGGAAAAATGTGTAGGATTGAAAAAAATCCAATCATGATATCACCATATCCTATATTTGAAGTCAACAAACTGCCGCATGATGAATTTTTTTAAATTCTTAATATCAACCATATTTTCAATATTATATGCCCTTCTACTGCAAAAACACATTCAATAACATATTCCCAACAATTATAAAGTCATAAAGAAAAAGAAAATGAGTTGCAATACCTGGTGTCCATGTATATCCAGTGTTTGGGAGCAATATTCCAAAATATTACATAACATGCATTTTGACCATGTAATATGACACCACAATGCATTTTGTAACATTTTTGTATGAAAAATGTCACTCTGGGTCTGTTGTGACATGCTTAGGCTAATTTGAACATGATAGCAACAAAAGATAATTTTGACGTTTTTGTCTTAAGGTGTCAAACCACCAATTAATTTCTTTAAGGTTTTCTACTAAATTTGTGTTTTTTCGAGCCTACCTGGTCATTTTATCTTAAGTTTAACCTTTCGAAGACCATATATTTTCTGAAATGTACATGATTCCTCTACGTTCTGTCAAAATATCAGGGCATGTTTAAAATCTTGCAGTGAAATGCCATGCTACGGAAGGCACCTACTCTAAAAATAGCTCGGTCATCCCCAAGAAATTCACTATTTATAGGTCATGCATCAAATCCTCCATAGAGGTATTAAAATACAACTAAATCCATCAAATTTGGGCTCAAAATAATCCCTATTTATTTAACTTCAATTACCAATTTTAATTAGTCCATTCCATTCAGTAGTTTTCACAATACTACAAAGTGAAAGGAACTTTTTTCTTGAAAAGGGACTACTTTCGTATATGTTCCAAGCTCTGATTGGTGAATTAGTGGTTTGACACCTAAAGACAATGTCAAGAATACCATTGTTGTTTTATTTCCTAGGAACATATAGATAAGATGTTGAAGTTAGCACATAAAGGTAGATTAGCAGAGCTTCGGCCATTGTTAGGAAGGAAGTATTTATTAGCAGTAGATGTTTGTGGAAGAAATGTGTGTCATATAGCTGTAATAAACAAGAGAAGAGAATTCATCAAATGCTTCTGTGATCATTATGGAAAATTGCTCAACTTGAAAGACAATGTAAGTGAATGCACTTTGACCTTTAAAGAACATAATATACACAGTTGTACCATTTATAACAAATCATTTTCCAACAAATGAAAATTTTTCTGGGTATAGTCAAAATTAAAGCAATGAAAAAAATAGCCCAAAAAATGTAGTGAACATTTTTATCATAATCACGAAAATACAAAACACAAAATATTTACGATTTTTTAATGAAATTGTGGGAATTTGTTGCATTTGACAAAATATCTCTCTATATTGTGATTTTAACAGAAATCTAAAAGTATCAATTACTTTATAACAAACAGACAGATACAATGTTGATCACTGGCATAAATGTTAAACCTATTATCTAACTGTAGGTTTCCATATCTATTGTATTTATATAAAATATCAAAAATCAAAACATAAACCAAACGTGGTGTATTTATGTTAATAACATATTGGGGTTAAAGTTATTGATATTCACTTGTAGCAATTTATCAGCTTTTACAGACTATCAGATGCAAAGGGATGGAGGAAAACCTGGACAGTCATAACAAACTGAGTGTGAAATGCCAAAGCAAATATGGGTAGATGTCTGGAAACCTTGCAATGTGAGATAGTGAGATAGGAATCAGGGGTCGTTGTTGAACTTGTGATTAAACTAATCATATGATTAGCCCTAATTACATTTTTAATTCCTAATCACATACTTAGCTAATGCAATGATTAAGTTCTGATGCTGAACTGTTTTTAATCAATGTATTAACTAATCATATTTAATCATTGCATTAACTAATTATGTGATTAGGAATAAACAATGTAATTAGGGCTAATCCAGTGATTAGCTTAAAATCATAAGTTCAACAACGGACCCCTGTATAACACATCAAAGTAACCAACCAACAATTTTAAATCATACAAAAAAAAACACAAAAAAACAGCCACACTGATATACCCTTACTTAAAATTTGGACAAAGAAAATATTAGTGTCCTGTTAAAATATGATCACCTTTCTGTTTACAGCTTGGAAGAACACCGTTTCATTATGCACAACTACTGTATGAAGGAGATGAATTGCTAGATTACATGTTAGAGAAAGGAGCAGACAAAACAATTAAAGATGTTGTAAGTTTACTTAAGGAACACATTTTGTTCTCATTGGAATTCCAATAAAATCTTGAAATGTTTTTTATAATTAATAGATTACATGTTACAGAAAGGAGAAGACAAAATAATTAAAGATTCTTTAAGCTTACTTCCTAAGCCATGAAAGGAAAGCCTGTCTGTCGAACATTCCGGACAAGGTTTTGGGAAAATGTTCTATTCATTATTGAACAATTTTCTGTAGGTTCTTTTATCAGAAAAACTGTGTTAAGTTCACACTGTGAAGTCACAATTGGTCATTGAGCATCCTTATTGTATTCCAAGACAAATCCAGTTGTTGGATTGATGATGTACCATGGACAGGCAAGAGAATGTTAATAATTTAGTGTAAGCTTTATCCCATACACTACATGACATCTCGATGAAACTTTGTTGAATATCAACCATTTTATGGATGTTAAGAGTTAAAAAATAACAATGTTAATACAATATTTAAATTTGGCATAAGTGTATCCACGACACTTAAGATCTATTTTTCTTTTTACCATAATACATGTATATTGAATTGCTACCATTTCCAATATGATATTTTACTACATGTATCAAAGAGGAAAGTTTGATTCCCGGTCAGGTCAAACCAAACAATATAAAATTGTCATTTTCTGCTTCTCTGCTAAGCAGGCAGCATTTATAAGGAGCAAGGATTGCTCAGAGTTAGGATAATGTGTACGAGTACCAACATGTCTACCTGTGGAATGCTGTTTCAATGAGCTAGGCAATATAAAAATCAAACATGGCATCATTTGGTCTAGTACAAAACAAACATCTTCATCATCTTGTCACAATGCAACTTGTTTTAGTTATGATATGACTGAAAAAATAGCTCAATTAGCATTAAACAACAATCACTAACTCCAAAAGTAGATAAATAATTTGTGATTTTTCCTATGAAACAGTTTGGTCGAAGTCCGTTAGACTACAAGTGCAGTGAATGTGGACAGAAGACATTTTTCACACTACAGAAGGAAGTAAAAAATTACCACATGGATGTTTATGCTGCTCAAACAAATTTTAAAGACAGTCTTACCCAGGCAATCAAGGTGAGTAAAATTCATCAAAATCGTTCTGTTAATAATTTTGGAAGGTTTTAACTTCGATTTATAAATGAACTGTATGAAACAGTATAAGTAGATACCATCTTTTACAGCTCATAGGTGGATATTTTTTTTTATTTATTTCAAAAAGATGCTCTCATCATTATAACATTTGCGAGTTTAATTCAATTGTGGTGGTATTCTTTGGGTACTTTTCCAACAATAAAACTTATTCCACAATATCACGGAAATATTGTTGAAAGTCAGATTAAACACTGATAATCTTATAATATGTATCATCATTAGTGTACTCCAGACATTTAATTACACTTTTTCCACATTAGTTTTAGCAGTGACAGTACAAATCTCTTCTTTATTGTTTATAGGAAGGAAAGCTAGATACAGTTACCAGTCTCATCACTGGAATGAAAAGCCAATCAAAAGATGTAGATTATTTAAACAGATACAACATTGTTTTATTTATATGTCTGGATTACAATCAAGAAGACATAGCACTGTATTTCATCAATCAAGGCATGGATGTCCATATCTTTAAACAGGTAAGGGTAGTAATGATAATAGTTGACCATTTTTTGTCATAAAAGGGTAACTGTTTTGGTGATACTTGCCTCAAACTAAGGAGAAGCTTGAAAGTTTACAAAATGTCTGAAACATAATGTACACATGTAGCTATGCACTTCATATTGTATTTGAGAATGTAATCCCGGCAATTGAGTCTATCACCCATTTTTAGGAAGATGAAATTTAATATTTCCTCCATTTTATATTTGAGAAAAAATCAGCTTCCATTATGAAGGGGCCCGGGTGGCTCAATGAGTTGGGTTGTTGGATCTAATAACTCATACAAGCCAGCCTATCACCAATACGGCGTGGGTTCGTGCCCGGCTTTGTAAATTACAAAAAGGGTTACTCGACTTGCAGCCGCAAGTGATAAAGTTTACCAGTTGCTTGCCCATGATCGGTGGTTTTCTCCGGCTTCCTCCACCACTAAAACTGGTCGCCATGATATAGCTCAAATATTGTTGAAAGTGGCATTAAAACACCAAAAATCAAATCAATCAAATCATCAACCATTATGAAGTTGATTAAAGTAGCTATTTATCAAGGCAGTATCACAGTAATTTTCATTTTAGGATTAATCAACACAGTATTGTAGCCATTTAAATTATTATGATTAATCAAGACAATATTACAACCATTCATTTTTGTTTGGATTATTTGCACAACTCTTCTTATTACTTCAAATATGTCTTTATCTGATAATTGTATTTTTCAATCAAATTCGGTGAGTCAAGATTCTCAAATCTTAATCCTCTACCAAGTGGAATTATCAAAACAAGAACCTAATAGTGGTTCATAAAATTGCAGAATTTTTATGCACACAAAGAATTATGTAGACTCTGAACATGGATATTTTTTTATTTTCAGTATGATAAATGTGATTCTAATGATCCAATGTGTGCAATGTTAGAATGTGGTCACAGCCCAAAATCATTCCAGGAAATTGCAAAACAAATGAAATGTCAAAAGGTTTTAGACTATCTGGATAAAATAAATAAAGAAAAGGTTAGTTATTATTGAGTCAATATATTCTCAATTGGGGTATACCATTCTTGGTAAGATATTCTAAGCACATATACATCATAAATTCAAATAGCAATATCATTGAACAATATTTTAAATTACAATACATTACAATACTAATCTCACTATCTGTATCAGGTTTGGTGACTCAATGACATATTATTTAAAGGGGCATTATCTACCAAAATCGTAAATGTTTGTTCCCTATAAAAACTATCAGATATGATTGATGCCTTAATAAAACGTGTTTCTGTAACTTATAAATGTTATAAAATGTACGTGCATCTGGGGAAAAAGGTGCAACTGCTCGTGTTTTGAGATCGATCAAGAAATGGATGCCATCTTATTAATTATCGCCATTGTTTACGGGGTTTGCCGTATCGTCATTAAATCAGTACAACAATGCACTTATTTCTTATTTTCTGTGAATTTGTTTTTAGTCGGCGTTAATTACGGACAAAGAACCATGCAAGTTTGCAGTTAATAAGCGACAAAATACAAATTATTCGTTTTTACCTGTAAGGTCAGTTGCATACAGAGAAAGCGAGGTCAAATTATTTGCTTGCAAGGAAATAATAAATCGATGGTAATTTTCGTTCTCAAAAGGCGAAAAGTGGTACGATAAGCTGTTTAATGTGAAATATTTACCTTTATTTCATCATTTTAAAGCTATTTACCAATTTCCAAAAACATAATTTTTTTGGTCAAAATCGTAGCTAATGCCTCTTTAACAAATTTATCTTACATTAATTTCCCCAAAAAGGTAAGATTTTTTTTTGGATTGGTTAGTGTTTAACATAAACTATATTGTGGCATTAAAAAGGGGAAAAAATATACAAAGGAACTACATTGTGATCTAGACAAAATTGACTGTTTTTGTTTACATTTATCGTTTGGTCACTGGTGGTAATGTTATATCTTCCAAATGTTCTCAGCATGGAAGATATTTTTCTAAATTTAGATCCTGTGCTATTATTGAAATTTTCAACAACAGATTAAAACTATGTTACTTCATATGATTTGAACCTCTTTAAAGAGGTCGCCTGTCTTGTAAGGTCACTTTTTCTTTGTCCCAAAGGTTAACTCTCAATACAGGTTTGACTATATATGTTACTTTGGAAAAGAAGTATTTCATTGATGTCATAATGCACTGCTTACAATATATATATCCTCCCGAAATATTAACAAATAGCATGGTATTTAGATAATTGTTCAGTTATTTTGTGAACTTACATTTGTAGTTTATTTTTGTGAAAATCTTTTATGCAATAAGTTCAGTAATGGTATACAATTTGTTTATTTAGGAAAAGGAAAACAAAGAAATGGAGGCTCCAGGATGTATAACATTTACACAGTTTGGTTTGGTGTGACCACTTTTAAAGCCATTTACAACCTTTATATTGGTACATTTTTAGAGCAATTTGCATATGTTTTGCCTACTTTTCATAAATTATAATGAAGAATGTTTAAATAAATGTACTTGTAAAGCACAAACTTTAAGATGAAGAACATCAATAAAAACTACTGATACTTTTTCTTTCCTGTTTACTTGTATCTAAATCCTTGTAATGATTGATTGTTGTTTAATGGCAAGTGAACAATTTTTTCAACTATATCATGACGAGAGTTAGATACATTTCAATGAGATGATAGTTAAATCTGTTTTGTACTTGACCAACACATTCGGTTGGATTTTTATGGTGCTAGCTCACTGTAACAACAGTCTGCGGATAGACATGTCACTCCACTTTGACACATTCGGATTCCAAGCCAACCAGTTTTTGCTCTTACTCCTTAATGCAGCATGCTTAGCATAAAAGAAGCTAATACCAATTAAATAGTCTTTGAGTTGATCCAACTGGGGCCAGAACCTATGGTCTACCGGATTCGAGGTGATTGTGCTAACCATTACATCACCAATGCGTTTTTAAATCATTGTAAAATTTAATTCAATATCAGAATAAAATAATTGAAGTAGATGATATTTTATTTGTGTAACATCAGATAACGAAAAAATACAGAACAAATACACAATCTGAATCAGGTCTTATTGCTGTGCTTGTTAAAATTTAAATGATTGACTGATTTTTGGTCTTTTAACGCCACTTTCAGCAATATTTCAGCTATATCATGGCATCCAGTTTTAGTGGTGGAAGAAGCCGGATTACCCGGAGAGAACCACCGACCATAGACAAGCAACTGGTAAACTGTATCACTTGCGGCTGCGAGTCGAGTGCACCTTTTTTTGTAATTTACAAAGCCGGGTGCGAACCCACGCCGTATTGGTGATAGGCTTCTATGTGTTGTTAGGTAATCCAACTACCTAACTCATTGAACCATCCGGGCCCTTATTTTAAAATTGAAATACTAATGTTTAAATATAGCAGAGAAGAGACCCACAACAGCTGAGAAATCCATTTCATAACATTCACCACTTGTGTGAAAGTCAAACTCTGTCTCTCTTTCTCAACAATATTCTTGAAGTGATTTCAATTCCATTGTATCACAGAATGCTTTTTTCCTCCGATAGTAAAATATTTTCAAGATTTCTCAGTCTTTTTGTCTCTGTTTTTCTTTCTTTCCTTAATTTTTTCTTTAATCATTTTCTGCTTTTTCTGTTCTTCCTTTTCTGGATCCTAAAATGATACATTGAGCGAGAAATTATAACTTACATATACTATAAGTGGAGTTTTGACATGTGCATTTTACTGGTACAGTTCTTTGTTATTATATTTCATATAATGGCATTATTTATCTGTCGGTTCAGAATTCTGGGTAAAAAGTATATGATTAATAATCTGACCTACAATTTATTCCCAATTTTTATACCAGTGATTATTTTTTATTTGGTTTTATAAGTCTGAAAATTTTATATATTTTTTTTTTAATTTCCACTTTTCACCTTGCTGCATAATATCCTAGTTAATAACTTGTTAATAAGCTTTGTTGACTTTGTTGTCATAAAGTCTATCAAAGTCCTCTCAATTGTATTGTTTCATAATTTATAATATATAAGCATGCTCGCCTTGAGCACGGTAGAACCCTAATGGAGTTACACCAAAAACTATAAAATTGGTATGTGTTGCTTCCCCACTAAGTATGCAGCATTAAGAAGCAAGAACAAAGTCTGGTTGACTCAAAAAAAATAATGTGTTGGAGTGGAACAACATGTCCATCTGTGAACCGCTGTTAGAGTGAGCTAGCATTATAAAAATCTATCCCATCCTGTCGGTCTTGTACAAAACATATCATCATCACTGTATCATAACCATGATACAGTTGAAGAATTGCTTTCTTGGTATCAATTTTTGAAGATACCAAAGTGGTTATCAGAATCCGTAAATCGAAGGACAGGCAACTCAATGACTAACAGAAAAAGGACAAAAGGGCAAACAACGATCTACAAAATATACCCATAAAACTAAAGATCGAATAACACGAACCCCACTAAAAACTGGAGGTGAACTCAGGTGCTCCGATAAGGTAAACACTTCTTGCTCCACTAGTGGCACCTGTCGTGTTAATCTAGTTTCAAACCCTGTGATAAGTCATGAATTAGGAAAGGATAGGGAAGTGTTTACAACACGTGGAACATATCCGTGGTCATTTGTGACTATTGGTAGGTTTCTATATGATACAAAGGAAGAATTCACTGTATTCATCAAAGTTACTAATGTTAGTGGGCCACCATGGCCACAAACATATGGTAGTTAGATTTACATTTACCTATGCAAACAGAATGTGCATATCACCACTTAAGTTGCAAGTTTGAATCCCATAGATGGTTTGGTGTACTCGCTAAAACTTTATGTGATAAGTTTGTCAGTGAATTTCTCTGTACTCCTGTTTCTTCCACCAATAAAACTGACTGCCATGGTATAACTGAAATACTATTTACAATTGTGTTACCAGTAAACACATATAGCTCATAGCACCACTGATTTAATGTAAAATTTAACAGCATAAATAAATATATAATTATAGGGGGGGGTTATGGTGCTTAACACCACTTTCAACAATATTTCCATTATATTGGTCGAGGAAACCAAAGTACACGGGGAAAACCATATATATATCATATATTTTTTAAACATAGTACATACCTTTCCTTCTATTATCATTCTTTTTCTCTTATTAATTTCCTTCTGTTCTCCAAAGTCTCGTTCATCTAATCTCTGAAAAAAAGAAACAAATCAACTGTCTTAATAATAACAGGAAAATTAAACATTTGGTCATCAAAAGTTTGGTTCATCCAATCTCTGAAAAAAACAAATCAACCATGTTGTTACAAATACATTGTAGCATTACAGAGCAACAGTCAATGTTTTCCATTGAGTTACCTTCATGTAATAGTAATACACAAATCATTACGGACTGGAACTGTCAATCTTAAAGATAAGCAGTCACTTGTCTGATGTCATTTTTCCTTTTTCCTAACATTGACCGTTCACAATACAAGTTTTTTTCAAATTTTGTTTTTTTAATACATACAGTTTATTGTACAAACTCCTGATTTATAATAACCTAAATAGCCCAGGGTAGCTCACTTAGGGCCCCTGATTGCTTACAAACTCATTTATACAGGGAAAAAACAATTAATGAGCATATTATATTTTAAAAAAACTCCCCTTTATTTTTGCAACATACATATGTTTTGAAAAATGAACTACCGTATTTTACGGACGATAGGTCGATATTTTTTTCTCTCAACACGCTGGCTTCGAATTATCGTCCACATCGACCTATACAAGGATGAAGTTAAAAAAATCTGGAATCCCTAAAAAAAAATATCGATAAAAATGACGATTTTGTTTACAGTATATCTTGAATTTGCTGTAGGTTTTTTTTCTGAATAAGAAGACTGAAATCATCGATGTTCTTGGGGAATAAAAGTATACTAACAAGGGGTGCAATTCCGGGAAAAAAATGTTCAACATCCGAAAAAAATCAATAATATTCAATGATTGAAGTGTTAGCGAAAATCAGTTCAATATTGAATTGTATATTAAAATATATACTATAGAAATGTATGTTGTTGAAAAAAAATCACAGGGTGGATCGTTTTACAATATAAAATTTATTGTCACAAAATATCTAAATAGCTAGAATATAGCTTTTCCATCTAACACGAGCATGCGCACGGGGTTGTAGTAAAAAATGGCGGTTGCATTACATCTCACAATAATTTGAATAAACGTGGAGTACAAGTTTTTTATACTAAATATACTGGAAAATAATTATCGATTTCGTTAAACTAGAATGTTCTACACTTGAATTGGTCAATTAGGAACAAATAAAATAATCACCATGAGATAATCAACACAGGTGAACGTCAGTCGGCACTTAATTATCCTGATCAGCTGATTGAAAATTTACTGGACCGAGACGATCACATAATTTGTGTACTACTAATTAAACACAGTTTAAAGGTATGTCAATAAAACTGCACAAGGTGATACATTGTTTTGACAGCTTGATTATTTTATTGTATGAACACCGTTTCCCATCTATTGTGACACCCACAGATGGCCTGATTTGAATGTCATCGATGTCTGGCTTTACAAACCAGACTCTTCATAAAAAACAAGTTTAAAAACAAAATTTTATTTAATTTAATTTTCATAATTATTTCGTTTATGACACATAAGAATAGTATTCTTGAGTTAATACTTGCATATACTTACCGAAGAACATCGTTATAGGACAAATGTTTACCGATGTAAAAAAAAAGAAAAAAAAAAGTTTGATGTGACGATACTTACCCAAGTTGTCATCGGCATCCTCGACCTATGGAATGCTTCGACCTATCTTAGTATTTCCCAAAAAATTTTGCCGAAAAGCAGCAATTCGACCTATCGTCCCCATCGACCTATAGTCCGTAAAATACGCTATTTAACGATGTATAAATTATTTACATAGATGACGTCCATACAATCACAAAAACAGACAAAATACAAAGTAATATAAATGAAATAAATTTTCATAACATTTTTCTATTAATGCCCTCTATCTATATGATTATATATTTTTTCCCCCAAATTTAAATGTCACTGAACAAATTAAACAAAATATTCCTCCTCTTATTTTGATCTACTTTTCATTGTAGTAACTATATAATATGGAGTAGGCATTGCCTAGATGCGAGCACAGCATTTCTGTCTGGCCAGTGTGTATATATTTTTTTCTAATTGTAACATTATTTTATATTGTGAAAATACTGTCTCAGATTATTTTTTTCTGTACCCATCCCAGCCAAAGTATTTTTTTCTCAAAATTTAGCATCAGATTATTTTTTTTTAGCAAAAAACCATGCCCCCCCCCCCCCCTTTCAGGTTAAATGGTCAGTCACTTAATTGTATCGCTCATGTCTTTAATTTCAAGCTCAAATAGAGGAAGAGAAAAAAAAAAAAAAAACGGAAACGTGACCAGAGTGTCCCATGACTGTTTTCGCAAGCCCTTCCCATTTTTTCCCATATCACAGACACACACACGCGCATACACTTTTCAAAATGACCATAGGATTTGTGAAATAGATTATAACAAACTGATTTTTTTAAAGAGTAAATCACAAATTTAATCAAACCATGGGATCTATAGGGTTAGGGTTATGGTGTTAACACCACTTTCAACAATATTTCAGTTATATCATGGCAGTCAGTTTTATTGGTGGAAGAAACCGGGGTACCAGGAGAAAACTAATGACATGTCGCAAGTCACTGACAAACTTTATCACATAATGTTGTATCGAGTACACCATGCCATTGGCGGGATTCGAAGTCACAACGTTAGTAGTGATAGTCATTGATTGTACAAGTAGTTGTAAATCCAACAATCATATGAACATGATCATGACGGCCCCTGGGATTTAAAAGAAATGAAACGTACAATATATTAAGTAAATCCTGCTCTACTTACAATTTCAGCCTCTCTCTTTGATGTAGCTACTTCTATTAATATCTTCATCACTTCTTTTTCATCTGTCGGCCATTCATCCATCTTTTTGTCTGAAATTTCAGAATTATATTTTGTTCTTTGAAATTGATGTTGTATATAATAATTACTGACCATTTCCTTGATCCAAATGTTGTCTTTCAAATCTTAATTATTTTTTTTTCGTCTAAATTTCACCTTGTATGACTACCACTTTGTATTCATAAGAACTCATATTGTACATATTTTTCATATGCTTATAAATATTTTAACTAGTACCTTGTTCACTGTAAAAAAAAATTGACCCCAAAATTATGAATATCTTATTTAGTCTTTATTAAATCATAAAAAATGACATACATTCATAACCTTTTGAGAATAATTAAAACAGTATTTGTAAGATTACTTCACCCATAAATTATTGTCTTGTTGATAACCCACCATCTGGGAAATAAAATTCTACACCAAATAAGATAAAAATGACAAAGATGTGCACAGGTGTAGCATTTATCTATAGATGTAAAGAGTACCACTCAACTGCAGGCTAGGAGCCGTTTCACACTATTTTAGGGTATGAGTTATGACATTACAATGCAGAACAGCAATAAAAAAGCTGTTCCATTGCTTTAATTTGTGTCTAAGTGTAAAAATTTTATAGTTTCTCATGTTTTTTTTTTACATCCATATCCTTTCTTACTAATATTATGTGCTATCTATATCCAGTCTCATCTGAACAGCATAAACAAGTAGTGATACAATTTATATGATAAACAAAACATACTATATAACGTTTATAATCACATATTCTTATCTAACATTTATAATCACATATTCTTATCTAACATTTCCACATGAAAATACTAAATAAAAGTATGTTACTAGCTGTATTTACAGGTTTTATAAATGAACTATTCTTTGAATGTCACATTTTTTACTGTTCCTAGGGTGAGTGATTGTTGTTTAAGACCAAGTAATCAATTCTTCAGCTATATCACGGTGAGAACAAGATACATTTTCATGATGTCAGCTTTCTACTAGACCAACATTCTTATTTGTATTTACATAGTGCTAGATATGGTAAATATATATTGTTCTTACTCATTAATGCTCTGTCCGTAGTAGAGATGCAGCAAAAACCAATTTCAGTCTTGCTTGACTGGCATGGGGCTCAAACTCACGTCTTTGTTTGACTGGCATGGGGCTCAAACCCACGTCTTTGTTTGAGTGGCACAGGGCTCAAACCCACGTCTTTGTTTGACTGGCATGGGGCTCAAACTCACGTCTTTGTTTGAGTGGCACGGGGCTCAAACCCACGTCTTTGTTTGAGTGGCACGGGGCTCAAACCCACGTCTTTGTTTGAGTGGCACGGGGCTCAAACCCATGATCTACCACACGGAGAGCACACTAACCATAACATCACCGATGCAGTTGTAATATACTATGACATGATACCAGTATATAATACTGTAAGGTTTGATATTGTATGATAAAGAATTTATACACAGTAATAGTCAATAATTATACT
Organism: Bathymodiolus septemdierum; assembly: GCA_963383655.1. Classification (NCBI taxonomy): domain Eukaryota; kingdom Metazoa; phylum Mollusca; class Bivalvia; order Mytilida; family Modiolidae; genus Bathymodiolus; species Bathymodiolus septemdierum. Next base: position 7,630,364 of record OY726520.1, read on the forward strand.
AAGTATTATACTCACTGACAAATGCTTCTATGGAATGGACCAAATTAATATCAAACTGTGTTACCAGAGTTACAGATTTACCAAGGCGACCTGAAAAAATCATGTGAATTTGGTGAGGAGTAGCAGACACTAAGTTCACTTCGTAGGAATTATCAACAAACATCAAATGACATCAGGTAATGTCAAAGGTCACTGTACAAGTAACCAATCAGTGATAAGTCTACAAAATCTTTAGGAATTGAACAGTACAAAGGTTTATGAAAAGGTTAGAGAGTTAACGAAAGTGAATGAAAGGTTATTTGACAAGTCTTGATACAGACTGTTTATAGATGTTTAAATTGTGGATGAGATAAAACAGGGTCCTGGTGATGGATCCCAGGGCTCACTGCCCTCTCAATGGAGGGGGTGTAGGGATAATAATATTGATAGTCAGACCATGGGCAATAGTGGGTAACATGTATGGCGAGTGCTACACTCCTTGCACATTGAAAAATCTCTTTTGTAGATTTTGAAAAAGAGAAGGTGCATTGCAGCTGCTACAAAATGCTAAATTCATCATTCCTAGCCAACTCTCCAAAGTTTTCCAGTAGTAGTCAAAAGTACTTGCCCTTGTTATTTGATCCCTCCCTTTATTTCTGTAAAGTTTTTGGATATTGTTAAGCTTGTTCTCATCCTGATTGTATATGAAATACAGTAGAGTTCGTTTATAACGAAGTCCAAGGGACTCTCGATATTAGTTCGTTATAGGCATCGCTCGTTATAAGAGAAACAATGTAGAATTACCTCCCCTTTTGAAAATCGTACAGTAGAACTTCGCTGGCTCGAACTCCAAGGGACTGTCAAAATCTGCTCTAGCTATCGGTAGTTCGAGCCACTGAGGTCGCGTAATTTTAGAGAGAAAAATTTGGTTCTGAACCGGGCAGTTTCATTACACTATGATAACTGATGCACAGTAAACTGGGCCTTTATTGTAAAAAAATATTTAATCCTTTAGACAGTTCTCAAAGACTACGGCTTCTGAATCCCTCTTTGGCATCTTCAAATGTTCCTTAGAAACATTTTTTCAACTTTGTTCACGATCCATCAGGAAATATGAGGCCGGGTATTAACACTTGCATCGATATCGGTATAATGCTGATAATTCGGATATAAATTTTTAATGGCCAATTTTAAGATTGTAGCCATTTTCCTTTTTTTTTATTTGAATTTAAAGAATAATTGTTTCTTTTTGGTATTATATACACATAAAGACTCAGGTTAATCGAAATTTCAGAACGAGTACATTTCTTTTGGTTTTGGTATTTAGATGAACCTTGAGACCACACAGTTTGTTGTTTAATTAAAGAGTCTATCATCAAAGAAAAAATAAACAATAGCGAATGAATTAATCTCACACATAACTGTTTTTAATTTCTTTAGCTTGTGCATCCATTCATTAAAATTTAGATTACGCTTTATTAATTTTTAATGCAATAAATTAGCGCGTGTGTTATTAATTGACAACTTGTTAATCACATCATTAATACCCATTTTATTGTTTGAATATTTTAAAGAAAAGTCTTGACTGACATCATTAACAACATCAAAGGTGGGATTATTGATTTTTCAATTATCAATAACAGAAATGTCAAGTCCACTTGACCATTCTAATATGTGATCGTCAGTGCGTAACGGAAGACAGGTAAACGATTTGTTTGTTCAGCAATTTTCTTTGTTATATCATGTCAATTTTGAGTAATAAAAACGTTGCTTGGGTTTAAAATTCTCTTCCTTATAAGCCTGATTTCGCTATAAAAAATTTGTAATAGGCCTTCACAAATACATTGTTTAAATAGCGATGGGACTGGGAATTTATCTTTACTTCACTATAAGCCTGATTTCGTTATAAGCCTGTTCGTTATAAACGAACTCTACTGTATTTGAAAACTGCAATCAATAAATCATGAGATAAAAAAAAGTAAAACAGATCAGCCACACACGTAACTTTTATTACAATTAAAGTAGCAAAACCAATCACTGTAATCAGTTCTCATTTATTTCATTATCAAATCAATCGAATTTTGAGACACAAAAGTTGTAATTTTGTTTACCGAAATTCATCATTAGCTTCTGAAATTGAGAGTTGCAACCAACGATAAGAAATCAACCCTGAAGTGGTTTATCTCCAATTAACTAATTACTAGGAAAAAACATGAAAAAAATGTGTCTTTTTGTATACCTGCCCTGGCTGTACGCCCCACTCTGTGTACATAATCTTTTGGTCTGTTTGGAACATTATGGTTAATAATCAGATCTACTGTAGGAATATCTAGTCCTCTGAAATATACCAAATAGTTGTTAAAACATCTTCATCATACTCACCTCGAGTGGGTCAAGCAAAAGTCAAATTTATATTTGCTGCTCTTGGCTAAGCATGCAGAATTTGAGAGCAAGAACAAAGACTGGTTGTCTTAGTCACTACAATATATCCAGGTGGAGGGAAATGTCTACCTGTTGGATTTTGATTCAGTTAAGCTAGCATAATAAAATTCCAGCTCCACTTGTTGGTCCAGTACAAATCAAGCAATGTCATCGTGTCATCAAAAAGTAACTCGTTCTTCCCACAATATAGCTTCAAAATTGCTGTTAAACAAAAATCATTGACTAACTAATGTCCCTGTCTGATACTTAATCACAGAAGCATGAAAAACAATCATTGACTAACTAATGTCTCTGACTGATACTTAATCACAGAAGCATGAAAAACAATCATTGACTAACTAATGTCCCTGTCTGATACTTAATCACAGAAGCATGAAAAACAATCATTGACTAACTAATGTCCCTGTCTGATACTTAATCACAGAAGCATGAAAAACAATCATTGACTAACTAATGTCCCTGTCTGATACTTAATCACAGACGCATGAAAAACAATCATTGACTAACTAATGTCCCTGTCTGATACTTAATCACAGACGCATGAAAAACAATCATTGACTAACTAATGTCTCTGACTGATACTTAATCACAGAAGCATGAAAAACATAAATCTTGTCTGACATAGACAAAACAATACAGTTTCAATGAACAGTAATATAAGTGACATGTCAATAATTTGATATATACAAAGTTTATTTTTTCATCATTACTGGTATTGCAATGTAATAATATTAATAATGTAACAGTTATTTGATACAAATATTATCTGACCAGCTAAGACAATTTGATACAAAAACTACTGGCAACATCAGTAGAAATAAATATGCTGACTTTATACAAACTGTGGCAGTAATTAAGTAGACTTTGATACTAACCTACTGGCCACATCTGTGGCAATAAGAATGTTGACTTGACTAGATTTAAACTTGGCAAGGGAGGCTAATCTTTCCTTCTGTCGTATCATAGAATGTAATACAACACATGGCATTCCAAGTTCTGACAATATAATACCAAGTATCTGTGTGTATCTACAAGAATATAACAATATTTCATTAATGGTATAGTTCTTACATCACTGTATTTAAAAAAAAAAGGTTTTGTTGCATGATATACAAATGTTCCTATTTTAGCACCTGGATAAATTATGTTGTAATATTTTATACAAATTACTCATATTCACATCAAATTCATGTATATATTTTATCTTTTACTTAACAACTTGCAAAAGTATTATATTTTCTTTTTCATCACCAATTACATATCATAAACAATTTTTAACAAAGTAGTAGAACAGTAGTATGTGGTATATAGCGACCTCAATAGGCACTTCATATCCTGTTGACTTAACTGCATCGGTGGTGTAATGGTTAGCGTGCTTGCCTCGTGTGCGGTAGATTGTGGGTTCGAGACCAGGTCGGGTCAAACCAAATACTATAAAATTGGTATTTGTTGCTTCTCTTCTAAGCATGCAGCATTAAGGAGTAAGAGCAAAGACTGGTTGGCTCGGAATCAGAATAATGTGTCAGAGTGGAGCGACATGTCTACCCACGGACTGTTGTTTCAGTTAGCTAGCACTCTAAAAATTCAACTCAGCGTGTGTCTAGAACAAAGCGGAGATCATCATCATTTCATTGAAATTAACTTGTTCTAGCCATGATATAGCTGAAAAATTGCTCATTTGGCAATAACAACACTCACTCACTCACTGTTGACTTTCTTAAATCAATGTAGTGATTTTTTTACATAAAAGACTTCACTCCATCCTCAAATAATTTTGTCATTTTTGTGTAAATTGTATTAGCTCAGCTAAATGTATTTTGACAATGTAGCTCTCAGATACATAATTTGTCTACTGTTACCATGGAATTCAATACTTAGATTTCCTCTATTATTCTAATTACATAATTTGAAGAAGATAAATTATTGATAAAATGTATTTTCTCATTTTGTGAAAGTTAATTTACCATACTTTAACATGAAAACAGTTTAACTGTGATAGCATACAAACCTATACAACAATAGCAACATGAATCACTTACTTGCATGTATTGGTAAATATTATAACTGAACTTTTCTTGTTTTTCTCCAAGTATTTATCTAATGTATGGACAAGATATGCATCCTTGACATCTGCTGGCATTAGGATGTAAAACTGTTCTAATTCCTCCACTGTAGAGGCTCTGAAATACATGTAGATATTCTATACAGGTTATTAAAGAACTTAAAACATGGAAGGGTCAGGATACTGTTAGGATATGTCTAAACAAAACCTAATTGTCACCATTTACATTTTCCTAAATAAACAGGTGTAAATATAGATTATGAATACAGCAGTTCCCCACTTATGAGGTGTAAATATAGATTATGAATACAGCAGTTCCCCTCTTGTGAGGTGCAAATATAGATTATGAATACAGCAGTTCCCCTCTTGTGAGGTGCAAATATAGATTATGAATACAGCAGTTCCCCTCTTGTGAGGTGCAAATATAGATTATGAATACAGTAGTTCCCCTCTTGTGAGGTGCAAATATAGATTATGAATACAGCAGTTCCCCTCTTATGAGGTGTAAATATAGATTATGAATACAGTAGTTCCCCTCTTGTGAGGTGCAAATATAGATTATGAATACAGCAGTTCCCCTCTTATGAGGTGTAAATATAGATTATGAATACAGCAGTTCCCCTCTTGTGAGGTGCAAATATAGATTATGAATACAGCAGTTCCCCTCTTGTGAGGTGCAAATATAGATTATGAATACAGCAGTTCCCCTCTTGTGAGGTGCAAATATAGATTATGAATACAGCAGTTCCCCTCTTGTGAGGTGCAAATATAGATTATGAATACAGCAGTTCCCCTCTTGTGAGGTGTAAATATAGATTATGAATACAGCAGTTCCCCTCTTGTGAGGTGCAAATATAGATTATGAATACAGCAGTTCCCCTCTTGTGAGGTGCAAATATAGATTATGAATACAGCAGTTCCCCTCTTATGAGGTGTAAATATAGATTATGAATACAGCAGTTCCCCTCTTGTGAGGTGCAAATATAGATTATGAATACAGCAGTTCCCCTCTTGTGAGGTGTAAATATAGATTATGAATACAGCAGTTCCCCTCTTGTGAGGTGCAAATATAGATTATGAATACAGCAGTTCCCCTCTTGTGAGGTGTAAATATAGATTATGAATACAGCAGTTCCCCTCTTGTGAGGTGCAAATATAGATTATGAATACAGCAGTTCCCCTCTTATGAGGTGCAAATATAGATTATGAATACAGCAGTTCCCCTCTTGTGAGGTGCAAATATAGATTATGAATACAGCAGTTCCCCTCTTGTGAGGTGCAAATATAGATTATGAATACAGCAGTTCCCCTCTTGTGAGGTGCAAATATAGATTATGAATACAGTAGTTCCCCTCTTGTGAGGTGCAAATATAGATTATGAATACAGCAGTTCCCCTCTTATGAGGTGTAAATATAGATTATGAATACAGTAGTTCCCCTCTTGTGAGGTGCAAATATAGATTATGAATACAGCAGTTCCCCTCTTATGAGGCCACATCTTTTGCAATGAAAAGGTGTCCTTATAAGGGGTGGCCTCTCTTGAGATGGATAATATCAATATATCACTCTCAGTACATCTAAATCTGGTCTGGAAAAAAAGAGGCCTTATAAGAAGGGGAATACTGAAATAAAACGCAGATATCTATTTTAGTGTGCACGACACATTTTCAGGTACATTTTTCAATTTCAGAAATAACATTTTGTTCAATTTATGTTTTTTCCCCATTACAAAGTCATATTGAAAAAGGATGGACATATAAATATCACAATCCTAAATCAACAGATTTGTCCAGGATTTTGGGTATATTCAAGGAGTATAAAACCATTGATGACTCACAACCCATGATACAAAGCAACTCCTCAGATCCACTATAATAGCAAAGGTAATAGATGTTCCATAACAACAATTCAGACCCATTATAATAGTAAAAGAAAACAACAAACGCTGATAGAATTCTATGTTATGTGATTATTAAATAAAACCAAAATTTTAAGAATTAATATCTTAAATATGTTGACTCTGACTTTTCAATATTCTGATACATAGCTCCTTTTGTATTGCTCTCAGGGTCATTGTGGTCATTATTGTATGGGGGTTGGATATACAACTACCTGTACAATCAGTGCCTATCACCAGTAAAGTTGTGAGTTCAAATCCTACTCATGGCTAGGTGTACTCGATACAACATTATGTTATAAAGTTTGTCAGTTATTTGTGGCAGATGTTTGATTTTCTCCGGGTACTCTGGTTTCCTCCACCAATAAAACTGACTGGCATGATATAACTGAAATATTATTGAAAGTGGTGTTAAACACCACAACCCTAACCCATATATTACTCTCTAACAAATCTTACTCTGCTTTTTGCTGCCAAAAGAATGGCTTAGTCATAGCTAAATCCTGCATATCTTCAAGATTCTTTGTCATTGTGGCACTAAATAACAATGTCTGTCTTTTCTTTGGTAAAACTTTAAAAATTGTCTCTAATTGTTCACCGAAATCATCTTCAATTAATCTGTCTGCTTCATCAAGTACCTACAAAAACAAACAAAACTTCAAACATTATCTTAACTTGTTACACCCAAATCATCCTTAATTAAACTATCTTAACGTGTTACACCCAAATCATCCTTAATTAAACTATCTTAACGTGTTACACCCAAATCATCCTTAATTAAACTATCTGCATAATCAAAGTATAGTGAAAGCTGTGTAACTAATACGATCACAAAAGTTATTCCCAAGAAGGTTTGATTTAGGCAGATTTCACTGTATCACAAAATCAATATTGGCTTCCTTTTTATTATCAAATAATATTCTAATACATGGTCTAACTTAACTGATAACAAACATGAGATGTAGAATAACAAAATCTTCCACATTCACTTGTTGTACTATTATAAGGTTTTATGGAGACAAAGTGTTGAAAATTATGCTAAAGAGCATGTCTTCAGTAGCAAATATATCGATTAAGGGCAGTTATATACTCCAAGAATGTTGTGTCAAATTAATCTGCATCCATGCTATCAGTGTCCAATTAAAATGCATCCATGCAATCAGTATTCTTATTTATTTATAGTTCCGTTTACAAAATATTCTGAAAAACAGTGGCAATTTATAAGGATTTGTGCACAAAAGGTTTCATAAAATACATACAAGAGAATTCTATGTGCTCAATGTGTCATTCTATATTATAAAAAGGGATGCATTTTCAAATTAAAGAGGTATTTTCACAATGCCCCATCTTAGATGCAACCCTGTACATGTAAGTTCATTTGCAAACACAAGTTCAGTTGCCATACAATTTGAAGCTATAGAAAATGTAAAGCATTTTTCAATGATTTCCAAGATTGTTTTTAAATCAACTTTTTTGCATGACAAAGTATTACAATTTTACCAAGAATTTAATCTTTTTCAAACTGAAAGTATTACAACTCTGTAAATGGTCAGCCAGTCTGCCTGGTGTAGAAATAACGATGTGTGGCTTTACTGATAAATCTATGCCTTGTTTCATCATATCTGGAAAACAATATTACTGTTGTTAGAGAAATCAACATTTTCAACAATGAACAATGACATCATGGGTTTAAGGAAACATCACTACATGAAATTCATATCGTATCATATCATAAAGTAGAATTGAATTGAATTGAATATAGCTGATAAAACATTTTCTGAACATGATAAACTCAATAACAATCCTGAATTTGATGCAGCTTTTTTATGCCATTTAATTTAATCAAATAATACAATACCTAAGTTTGATACAGCAGATTTGTGATTAAGGAAATGCATTGTATATTGGAATGAATATGAAATAATTCATTAATCAGACATGAATAATTTTTCTAACATTCTCATCTGTCAAAGAGTTTTATGTCTACCAGTGACCATACACCTCTGACAAATTTAGATGGGAAGTTCTAGGCCAATTAGAATGACATCAATATATACAGAATTAGGGCTGAAACCATACGCCTACCTAGCAATACGATATGTTTTTTATACAAGGGTCACGGTTCGGTTTATTTCAATTCAACATTTCATGAAGTTTAGATCCAAGTACCAGTATTGTTTGTTTATTTACCTAATCCTCCAGTTATAACAGTCACTCTGATTCCAATTGGTTTTCCTAACACATCAAATTGTTCTGCTATCTGGAAGGCCAACTCTCTGTAAAAATATAAATACAACAATTAACATTGTAAAATATTAATGTAAACAAATCATTAAATTATGGAAAAATATATCAATTCATGAAAACATAAATTCTAAAAGCGATATATGGGAATAAAAAAAAATCCTGTTCTTTTAGCATTTGCAACAAAATATTAAGATTCTTTTCTGAACTAAATCACTAATGTCTTACCACTTAGCTTACAACAAATGAGATAAAATAATAATGCTAGAATTGTCTCACTAATGTAGTGGCTAGTCTTCCATTCTCGAGTGCAGTAGATCATAGATTTAATCATTCAATGTAAAGACTTAAATTTGTATTAACTGGTTATGATATCCAATAAGCTTTCAGAATTACAGAATGAGATCAAAAATAAAGATTGGTCTCTGACAAAGGATAATGTGCAAGAGTCGGGTGACATGTGAACATACGATAGTTGTTTCAGTGAGCCATCTGAAAATCTAACTACTAATGATTTTGTCACATATAATACACTTCGCCTTGCCAGGCGCATCTATCTTTCGTATTCATTCGATAAGAGGGATGGATTTTCTTTCCCCTTTCAACGTAATCTCAAGTCGTCTCTAACCATTGCCATCTAAACTTATTTTTCACTGATTTTTCTACTGTTTTCAAATTTCTATCATCAGCTTCCCTGTTCAATTCCATGGGGGACAACGATTCATAAGAAAGGAGCATCTGCCATTCCTACCTCATGTTTTGATTAAGCTTGTGTGAAGGTACAATCCCGAAGAAACAAAAAGATACCATTACTGGTCCTTAGAAGAAAACCAGTTGTAATCGCCATTGCTCTTTGTGATCTTTAATCACTCGGGAATGCCTCGTGACTGTAATGGGAGATTACTCCGATTTGTATCTGTAGATTGCAATCCAATCATATGATATCATTTTCAAGATTTGCCAGACCTAACCCCCCCTTATATTTTCTCCATGAATTTACACGATTCACAGAAATGGCCAAATTTGACCGCAGAGCCACAGAAAAATCACATCCTGCATACCATAATACGACCACAAAATTTTGCAATTTTATAAGAAAAGTAAATGATAGATCTTAATATTAAGTCTAAAATTACCTGGTTGGTGTTAGTACAAGAGCAAAAATACCATAAGGATCTTCAGACAGTTTCTGTAAAATAGGAAGAGCAAATGCTGCTGTTTTACCACTTCCTGTCTTGGCACATCCTATACAGTCTTTTCCTATAATGGCAAGAAAATGTTATCCTTTAAAATAACACTTGTAAAATTGAAAGTGCTATACTCCTTCTAAATTCCCTTATGATGCTCAATGCCTAATGATTTTGAAGGCTTATCATTGATTGGCTGTTTCAAATGCCACCTTTGGCATGACCTGATATGGGATATTGTTAGATCTCTGTTAGTGAATTGCATAATTGCATTGTTTTTTAATAATGATAAATCAATTTATCTAACATTATGTACATTTTCCTTTGAAATTAACGAAAGTCACCTGTCTGATGCAAAGTGTCTGATACAAGATGTTGTATCACCAAACTGTGGTGATAAAAGAATGGTGCAACGTTGCACGAGACGTTCTCTGCCGAACTACGTAGTCATGATATCATATCATTGGAATGTGAGAGAAAACACAGTAACGTGGCATCGTTGAATGAACGACAAAATAGTGTGACGTCATGCACGAAATGTAGTCTCCCTTAGAATATTGTATAAATTTTACTTTAACCCTTGTTATTTATTTAAAATTTGTTTTTATTGAAATGTTAGATAAACTTATTACATACATAGTGTGTTGGTACAAGACTTTATATCAGGTCTTGCCTGTTGCGTGAACTAACCGCATCACAACTCGTCGTGAGTCGCTATTGCGACTCGTAGTGATACTGGTTCACACAATAGGCTCAACCTGATACAAAGTCTTATACCACCACACTATGTATGTAATGGGTATATATTATAAGGAATATGAAACCGTAGCCAAATTTTGGCTATCCTGGTTTGGTCCTTTGGTTTCCTTACTCCCTAAAAAACTTTGAATCATTTGGCTTTCAAGTGCTTAACGCCACTTTCAACAATATTTCAGTTATATCCTGGCAGTCAGTTTTATTGGTGGAGGAAACCAGAGTATCCAATGAAATTCACCAACCTGTAACAAGTCACTGACAATTTTTATCACATAATGTTGTATCGAGTACATCTCGCTATGAACGGGGTTCAAACTCACAACTTAGTGGTGATAAGCACGGATTGCACAGATAGTTGTAAATCCAACTACCATACGATCACGACCACAGCGATCCCGCAGACTTTTGACTCTAAGCGTACCTGATGAAGGTTATTCCAGAAACTTATCATGCCCACTAAATTAAATATCTACGTTTTTATTGTAAGCAAATATTTTTTAAATTGATTTGCCACTGTAATTGTTGATCATTATATATATACCAGCAGTAACAATTACAAATGTAATCCATTACTATAAGATTTAAAATATTCCAAAATAAAAAATGTTGCATCAAAAGCAACAAAAATCTGAACGGAAATCTACTGATGATTTGATGTGTATTTGGGTACCGAAATGCTAAATTATGTGACAAATCGCTGCAAAAAGGGATTATTGCATTGCAAAGAGCTGCAATTGGGTACAGCTGTGTCTGGCTTTTAGACGCATCATGTAATTAGACGCACACGATTATTTGTATTACCATAAACAAAAATCGTCTGCTCACCTAAGAAAAAACTGCATGTCTACAATAATGATGCACAGATATCAAAATACTGTATTGAAATGATCTATACTTGGTAATGATTTGGGTCAATGACAACTACACATAATCTACAATTTTTTAGCCGAGCTGATTTCCATAAACTGGAAGTGATCTTTATTGATTTTTATCAGACATCAGTGCGTCTAAAAGGCCGACACAATTTCTGTTGTTGAAAATGGGGGGGGGGGGGGGGGGGGTAGGTCTATTCAATGCCCCAAAAATACACCTGAATGCTGATTGATTTTAATCAAATTAAGTACAAACAGAGGTTAGGTAATATACTTCCATGATGCAAAATATTAAACATATACGTTTAATGCCAACATCAATGACAGAATCCCTAGGAGCTTCTAAAAGGCTGACAGCATTGTAGATTTTGGTTTATGGTGTTTAACGCCACTTTCAACCAGACATGGGGTAATCGTAATTTGTAATCGATTACATTTTTCATGTAATCGAATGTAATCTGTAATCGGATATTTTTTTAGATTACATGTAATCGTAATGTAATTGATTACATTCAATTTGACCCTGTAATCATGGTTACTTTCTGATTACATTTAGATTACTTTTCATCATTTTGACTTATTTTGTCTTAACTGAAACATTAATCTCCTTGGATATTTAATGTATGATTTATGTAAATGAATTTTTTTCATGAAATTTATTAAACAAATAATGTAGATATTATTATATGCTTAATTGCAATCAAAATTATCACAGCTACAAAAAATATTAAGTATAAATTATGACTTCAAAGACTTGATATCCAAACAAATAATATCTCAATTTCAATTTCTTTAGGGTTTCAAAAATTCAGTGAAAACAGTTTGTCGGCTTGTGTAAAACACAACAAGCTCTAAAAATTTTATATCTGACACAAGTTTCAAGATTTCATATATGAAATTGCTTCTATGAAAGACTATCACCATGTCCTCATGATTTGCAGAAGATAAAGAAATATTTTATATAAACCAAAATATAGGTATTTCATGAAGATTTCTTATACAAGTTTAAAAAGAGATTTAAATTTCAATAAAGATATTATATAAAAAGCAAAATGTAAATTATAATTTTCAGAAACATTTATCTATGATGCTCGTACATACATGTATATTACAAATTAACTGATAAATAGCAAGTTGTAATATTTGTAAAATTTTGGATATTTTTTTTAAAGAATATTCTAATGGGGCTTGTATCTGATATTCAGATATATGTGATATTTCTGCTTTTCATTTTGGTGCTGACTTTCCTTTTAATATCGGATTATATGATAATTTTTTCATTACTTGTGGGTTACTATGCAACTTGTAATGGATATTTTATTAAACCTATTTACATAAATTAAGGATTTAGTTTTCATATTTAGACTTAGAAATTATGTACATTTTTAAGCAAGTTTTTAGAATCAGAATGATTTTTGTTTTTTTATCTTCTGAATTATAAGGACAAACATTCAAATGGTGTGAAATTTAGTAATGGTGATTGTTACATAATTTGGTGTCATAAATAATACCTTAATTACAAATTTGATCAGGTAATTAACTGCTAGTTTATTATTCCCAATAGACTTTCACATTATGTGTGAAATTATTTGATATATATTATTAAAATGTGCAAATGTATGTTATAATATTTACTAATAGTATAAGATGGAATCAATATTGGTCATATATAGTAATAAGAGAAGATGTATTTTATGAAAAATAGGAAAATGAGAATTGCTGTTTATAATTTACAATGTACTGTTTGTTATTGCATGTAATGATCACATTACAACTGAATTGTAATTCATAGTTCTGAATTGATTAAGAAATACATTAAAAAAAATAAGAGATATTGCAGTGTGGGAAACCATTTTTTTCAAACACTCGCCAAAATGGCGAGTGGACTGAAACAAGTACTCACCAAAATGAAATAGAGCTCGCCAATGTTTGGCGAGTGACATTTTTTTTTAACTCGCCAACAAATACCAAATACCGTATTTTACGGACGATAGGTCGATATTTTTTTCCCTCAACACACTGGCTTCGACCTATCGTCCACATCGACCTATACAAGGATGAAGTTAACAAAATCTGGAATCCCTCAAAAAAATCTTGATAAAAATGACGATTTTGTTTACAGTATACCTTTATTTTACTGTAGTTTTTTTTTCTGAATAAGAAGACTGAAATCATCGATGTTCTTGGTGTTATTTTTTTTTTTAAATAAAGCAATAAAAGTATAGAGGGGGTGCAATTCCAGGAAAAAAATGTTCAACATCCGAAAAAAAATCAATATCCCATGATTGAAGTGTTAACGAAAATCAGTTCAATATTGTATTGTATAATAAAATATATACTATAAAAAAATGTATGTTGTTGAAAAAATATCACAGGGTGGATCGTTTTACAATATTATACAATTAATGACTTTTCATAAGGTGGACACTGTGATTTATCAACCCAGAGGAAGTGATGTTCACCGAAGCCAACGGCTGAGGTAAACATCACTTCCAAGGGGTTGATAAATCAGTGTCCACTGAAATGAAAAGTCATCAATTGTTTTATTAAATGACACATTCTAAGTGTAATTTTAGGGTGAAAATTGTGAATTGTTGCTGTTTCTAAGACATTTCCATTTATTCTTTTTTATATGTAGCTGCTTCAAACCAACAAACACCAGTTTTTAAAGCTTGACATTTCTAATGTTTCAAAACAATAAAATTGATTAAGAAAAAACGAATACAATTTCAAAATATTAACAAATAAAATATCACAGTTTCAGTAACGTGTCTTAACTTCTGGTTCTACTGACGATGCTGCTTCATTCATTTTTGTTTACTAACAGTCGTCTGCTGATTACCGAAGTTTGTTAGCAAGAATGCCTCTAATTGGTTGATGTTCAAAATGTCAGCCAATCAAATTTATCGATATTAATCAGTCTACTGGTTTTCCCCTGTTACTATATTTGGGTATGTACCAACTGCGACATGAGATTTATTAACCTCACGCGCAAAATTGCGCGGTGGACATGTAGTTCTGTTAGAGGAAGCAATGAACCTTCTAAACCAATCAGAATTAAGAAAATTCATAGTCATTTAATAAAAAATTATTATCACAAAATATCTAAATATAGCTATTATATATAGCTTTTCCATCAAACACGAGCATGCGCACAAGGTTGTAGTAAACAATGGTGGTTGCATTACATCTCACAATAAACGTGGAGAACAAGCTTTTTATACAAAATATACTGGAAAATAATTATCGATTTCGTTAAACTAGAATGTTCTACACTTGAATTGGTCAATTAGGAACAAATAAAATAATCACCATGAGATAATCATTAAACACAGGTGAACTTCAGTCGGCACTTTAATATCCCAATCAGCTGATTAAATATTTACTGGACCGAGACGATCACATAATTTGTGTACTATTAATAAAATGTTAGATTAATGGATAAATGAGTTAACAGAAAATTTAACTGTTTGGGAGCTATGATATTTTAAAGCTGTAAACCAGTTATCGTGGCAAGCGTTTTCAAGTTCCTACTCGCCTTACAACTGAGTATAAAGTGGATCTTACTCGCTACCCGAAATTTCCACTCGCCTTTGGCGAGCGGTCGTTTCCCACACTGATATTGGACAGATGCACAAGAGACAAAATAACATAAAACACTAATGTATTGGTTGTCATGACATTAAATGTAATCAGTAATGTAATCGATTACATTTACAAAGTGATTGTAATTTAATCGATAACATTTGAAAATTGATGTAATCGTAATGTAATGTAATCATGAAAACTGCAAAGCAATTGTAATGTAATTGATTACATTTGAAAGTAATTGACCCCAAGTCTGCTTTCAACAATATTTCAGTTATATCATGGCGGTCAGTTTTACTGGTGGAGGAAACCAGAGTACCCGGAGAAAACCACTGACCTGTCGCAAGTCACTGACAAACTTTAAAACATAATGTTGCATAGAATACCACTGACAATGAACGGTTTCAAAAACACAACTTTAGTGGTGATTGCACAGGTAGTTGTAAATCAAACTACCGTACGACCACGACGTCATCCAAATACTGAAATAGGTAGGACTAGCAATATTGAAGACAAATAAACATTGAATGAGTTGAAGCAAGTAGACTAGCAATGACGTCCTCTATTTTTATTTTTATATGAGTTTCACATTGATAGTATTTTTTCCCCTCAGTCAGGCTCAGTGGGTACTCAAAATGATTATAAACAAATGTATTGTCCTGATGCAAGTCGCTGTGGAAGTGTGGTTTACCTTCAATTATCGGTAGAACACAATTAACTTGAATAGGGGTTGGCTTTAAAAGTCCCATAGCATGACACTGTTTATATAACCATTCATTTAAACCTAGTTCTTTAAAAGATATTTCCATGATAAATTATTAGCAGAAAACTGAAAAACGTGATAAACTGATCCAAGTCGAATTTGTAGTAGTAAAGGTCCAATTAATAAAAACGTTTTAATGATTGTCAGTTTAACATTGAAACCAGTCACGGAAAGAACCGAATTTACGGATATGTTAATTACATTACAATTATATCATATATATTGTTATGGATATCTCCCCAGCATTTGGAAGCTGCATGAGAATTGTTGTTATGCTTTTTTCCACTACAAAATTTAAATATAAAATCAATTGTAAAATCTGAGAGTTAAATTTATTTAGTTTCTGTTCAAAGGTATCCTTTGGTGCCTTTATGGTTAGAAAATGGTTGATGTCTTTATCTGCAGTTAAATGAAAGCAATATTTAAAACAATCACAACAACAGTATAGATTGGTAGTTTTCATATACATTCTTAATGAAGAGAACAAAATCTTATCATTTTGAAGCACCTGGTGACTCTACAATTTTTGTGGGAGTTGTACATGTGTTGTCAGATAATTTAAATTGCTATTAAATTTTAATTATATATTTCATTTGTGTTATATTTTTTTTACTGTTTTCTTTAATTTGGGATTTGAAATTCATCTCATCATAATCATTGTAAAAATACAGAGTTGGGAAGAGATAACTGGAGATGATGTATACAGTGACTTAACATGCCTATAACATTGGTACATATGTTTGCAAAAAAATGAATTAAAAATTTATGAAAAATAACAAAGTTCAAATTTTGGAAATTATTTGCACTTTCTGGCTCCATGTGGTCAAGTTTCTCTCAAAAACCATAAGAGATAGGAAAAATCTGTACTGCTGGAAGCTCTTAGAACAATCAATTGAAAGAAAAGAAACCACATTCAACTTGGATGAAAAATAAAAATTCTATATACCTACCAAAGATATGAAATTTCGACACATTTTCAAATTAAAATAGCAAATTTTTTGTGGTCGTAAAAAAGTTCAATCTTTTCTCCCCCTTTATTTGGTTCTTTTCATATCAAAAACGGTTAAAGTTTCATAATTACATGCATTATTCTGAAAGAGATTTTCCTAAGGAACTTATTTCAAATACCTCATCAAAAACAGATCAAACAATAAATGCTCCACAAACAAAAAACACCCTTTTCAGCATCCCGGAGCCTTTTGTTCTGAAACAGGTGTGGCTATAATTCAACAAATCGATTCCACCCTTTATTCTGTGCCAAGTATCATTGTGCTATTAATATCATAACATCAGTCAACTAGAGCAAAAAATTTTTGCACTGAAATCATTCGTCTACAGACAACAAATCCATAACATAGTTTGACTGCAAACTTTTTTGTCATATAAAAATTGAGTGAGTGATTGATGTTTAATGCTAAATGAGCAATTTTTTTTTTATCTATATCATGATGAGAGCAAATTATATTTCAATAAGATATTGATGTCCACTTTGTACTAGACTAACACACAGTTGTATAGTGCTAGCTCACAGAAACAACAATCTGCAGGTAGACATGTTGCTTCACTCTGACAAATTATCTTGATTGCAAGCCAGCCAGTCTTTGCTCGTACTCTTTAATGCTATGTGGTAAGTGGAGGAGTAAATATCAAATTTAGTCTTTGATTTGACCCGACCAGGTTTTGAACCCACAATCTATCACATTCGAGGAGAGCACGCTAACCATTACACCACCAAAGCGGTCTATAAAATACTGATGCAGCATAAACTAGAGTAATGACCCAAACATATTTTTTTATGCACATGCAGTCAAAACTGTATTAAGAGGTCACTTTTGGGTCAAGGAAAATGTGGTCTTTTAAGACAGGTGATCTCTTAAAAGAGGTTCAATTTATATGAAATAGTCTATGACTGGACAAGAAAAGGTGACTGCTTAATAGAGGTAACCACATGGGCAGGTTTGACTTAATAGAGGTAACCACATGGGCAGGTTTGACTTAATAGAGGTAACCACATGGGCAGGTTTGACTTAATAGAGGTAACCACATGGGCAGGTTTGACTTAATAGAGGTAACCACATGGGCAGGTTTGACTTAATAGAGGTAACCACATGGGCAGGTTTGACTTAATAGAGGTAACCACATGGGCAGGTTTGACTGCATCATAATGAACATCACAATACCTAACAAATCCTATGTAATATATGTAACAACACAAACTATCAACAAAAATAAAACAGGAATCTACATCAGGCTTATTGGAAAGGGTTAGTTTATATTGTAAAAGTGAAAACATCAAAAATCAAACAGAAGAAATTACAGTTAAAACCATATTTGTATTAACAACATACTACATTGTACCAAGGAGAACACTGGAATTCATCTTTACTGGGACTTATGGGAAGGGAACAAAATCATTTGTTCTATTTCAGTCTTCAAACAAAACATATATTATTCAAAAGTCAATTGCCAAGTTTTGTATATTTTTTATTGTATATCATAGTATACATAATATTTGTATTTGATTATATCTATAACAAACAACATCAAATTTGACTAGAAATAAAATAACAAATTCATAATATTGCATCTGATTTTGTACAAAAAGTAAAAAAAAAATTCTATAACATATATAAATTTATATTTTATATACAAAACATAAAAGACATTTAAAAAAACAATGGATTTAATACTATTAAGATTTCACTCATTGATCATATGGATACTTCCAACCTATAATAACTTCCCATTTGGTAAGATCTGACTTTCTACCTATAATAACTTTCCATTTGGTAAGATCTGACATCGTGTTTAAGACTCGGGAAGATCTTGACGAACTTTTCCATGATATATAAACCTCCATTAAAATGTCTCATCTTCCTTGAGATGTAGAACTCTTATTATCAATTTATAACAATTCATCATGATGGATATATATATATACCTGAAGATCTGCAACAGCAGTGAAAACGTTAGTACAAGAATGTTGTGAAAAATCCGTTTTGTTCTTTTTTTAATAATTTATTTTATATATATATATATATATATATATACCCCGGTACGTTTGAAAATTAAACCAAACAGTGTTAGAATTAGTCTTGTCTTTCTATCAATTTATTAATTTTTTCATGATATACCGGTATATAGAATAAAAGTAAAAAAAAATCTATCTTTTCTTGAAAATGTATTGACCAACTTTCTTATGATATATACATTATGTATATATAACTCAAATATTTGTGTTTTTTTTTTTTATCTTTACTGAGATGATGAACTTGTTTATAAATTGACCAGCTTTCTGGTAATATATATAGAACTAAAAAAAATAGCATCTTTTTTTAAATGTAGAAGCTTTCTCATAATATATTTAGAACTAAAAAAAAAAATTCACCCCTTTCTTGAGATGTAGAATTTGATTATAAATTGATGAGTTATAATGTAAATTCCAGTAATTCCAGACATCTTTCTCAATATGTAGATGTCTTTTGCAAAATAATCCTGCTTTCTCTGGG
The DNA here is from genome assembly GCA_963383655.1 of Bathymodiolus septemdierum. Classification (NCBI taxonomy): domain Eukaryota; kingdom Metazoa; phylum Mollusca; class Bivalvia; order Mytilida; family Modiolidae; genus Bathymodiolus; species Bathymodiolus septemdierum. The sequence goes on from OY726520.1 coordinate 7,649,663, forward strand.
CAAGTGTTTATATTTTTATAATATAATATCACATTTATAGGAATTAAGACTAGATATAAATCAAAACATAAGTTAGAAATATATGATAAATGAGTGTGGTTATCTTCAAATCATATTATTTCACACCATGTTTAACATTTACTAAAATAAAATTGCAAAATTCATTTTCACTGTATCTGTTTTCAAATCATCAAGTAAACTTGATGCTCCCAGGAACCTATAATCGCTTACCTGGATTTCAATTTGTCTTCTAAATTTTATAGAAAAAGAGCATATGTTAAATTTCTAATTTCAGCCGATTTTTTTTTTTGGGCCATTTAATGAATATTCTACTCTTAGTAATGGCAGCCATATTGGATGGAGGGTGGGGTATCGTACATAATTTTGAAAGTGGATCAACCAATGATCATCTCAGCTCAGATTTCTGAGAAGAAGATTTTAATGTGAATTTTTTATGAAAATATGATATCTGTAAATATCGGTTGACAGAAAAAATTTCACAGAAAAATATGGCATCTACGTTGATCCATTCGTTGCCATACAGCTGCAGTTAAAATTTTAGTTCATTTTGAATTAAACCAGTAATAGAAATTAAAGAAACTTCTATTTTTAGTAATGACCCCCATTTAGAATGGGATGTCAGACACAAATTGAAAAGGGACCACCCAAGGACCATCCCAGTCAAGTTTGGTTTAAGAAGAGTTTGAAGACACCAAAGGGGTAATCAGAATCCGTATATCTAAGAACAGACAACACAATGGTTCAGAGGTTTCAGAGTAGAAGATTTAAATGTGAACAATTTATGACATACAACAGACACAAAGTAATGGGAAAATTTCACATGACCTTTGGCCAGATGAGCTAATAAACACATACAAGTATTTTTATCACCTATTTGACCTATGTGAGTGTCTAACATTATAATACAATTTATTTTTGATAGTACATGATTGAATAAAGTGTATTTCACAAGTAAGTAGCTCACAATGAAAATTGGAATTGCAAATTTCCTGAAAGATGTGTATTTGCCTGATCCATGTACTTTTTGAAATTACTGTTGGTGAAGCAAAATAAAAAAATTAAGAAAAAAAAATATATGTCCAAATCATATTGAGATGAACATCTCCACATCCTAGGATCACAAGTTTCCATTGCAACAAGTTGGTGAAGTACAATAATTCTCAAAACAATCTTAAATCTCAAACATATCCATTTGATTGAAAATGAGCAATGATAAATGAAATAATCCATAGATACACACTATGATAAACAAACCACTAATACCTATAAAAACATGTTTTCAATTCATCCAAAATATTGATATGCATATCTCTATGAGGTTGATGGTTGAAATCATTTTTTTTTTTATATTTAAAGTAAGTAAATATTAACTATAGACACTGATAGAGTTGTGATTACAAGGTAAAATATAACATGGATGGCACAGACATGGACAAAGTGATCCCTACTCATGTAATACAAGAAATCAAGTTCAGAATAAGAACAGAAATATACAACACATGCATTTACTTTAGCAATTTTGATCAGAATAATAAGTTAATTGAAAACAAACTTTTCCTTATACATTTTGTATTTACAAATATCAGAGATATAGAAAAAAAAGTGTTTCTGTCCTTTAAGTCAGTGTAGAGTAAACAAAGCTTTTGTTAGACATTAATTGATGATTACAATTTTAATAATGACAGAATGCTGTGTTTCTATTAGTACTGTAAAAATAAAAATAAAAAATATCTGAAAATACTGCAAAGTGAAAACCATTTTGTGGTGGAATAAAAACAATGATGATCGAAAAAAAAAAGATAATATGAAAGAAACAACATTCTTTTCAGATGAATTAAGACAAATGATGATAAATGATTTATGTAATCAAGATTTATTTATACAATGAACCCTGTCTAAACCAAACCCTGAATAAACAGGAATCTTGTATATACTAGTAATGGGAATCGATCATATTTTCAAGATTGATGATCGCTATACCGACATCGACCGATGATCGATCATCGGTGATAATTACTTACTAATTGTATCTACCAACTGTAATAACTAAAATAGTGTTATTGACATCCGACTGACGAGTCAATGTTTCAGATGATCAGTGCATCACTAGAATAAACCAAGATTTGATTACAGTCTTAATGTAGAAACTCTTTGTTAATTTAACCTGTATGAACCAAATACCTGTCTATTCCGACCAACAAAGCTGCTCCCAAGGAGGTTCGATTTAGAGAGATTTCACTGTATAATGATGAATTACAACTACTGGTACTAATGAATACAAAATCAATGTCATTATTGTATAAATATGATTGATTTTTGACAACTTTTATATACATCTATAATACTTCAGTATATCAGGTTTTGTGTATACCAATGTGGTTATAAAACAAAATAAAATACCTAGTATTTTTATAATCTACATACAGTAAGCAGTTACTGCCATTACATTACATATAATCTACAATATTTACTCTTCAGATTATTTATAGGTACTTGGGGAATTCCAGGATTATTTATACATCATGTTATGACACATTTGATGTGGTTTTAATCTCATATTCTTGTCAAGGGGTCTGTCATGGTCATGATCATATGGTAGTTGAATTTACAACTACCTGTTCAATCAGTGCCTACCACCATTAAATTTGTGAGTTTGAATCCAGCTGATGGCGAGGTGTACTCGATACAACATTATGCTATAAAGTTTGTCAGTGACTTGCGATCTGTGGTTTTCTCCAGGTACTCCGGTTTCTTCCACCAATAAAACTGACCGCCACGATATACAGAAATATTGTTGAAAGTGGCATTAAACACCCTAACCCTAACCATATTCTTGTCTTGATTTTTACCATTATACAAATAATTGTGAATATTTTTTTTGTTCACATTTTTTTCTTGGTTTCATTTAAATATAAAAATTAATTTATTATAATAGAAATATTAATTGAGACATACTTCACTGGAATTTTAACAAAATCAAGGATATTTGTACCATTACATATACTTGTGGTAAATACAATCATTGCCTTACAATTTTTTTTTTGCTGAATAACATTTCAGTGTTCAACAATTTAGATTATATACTAGTACTATGTAATACAACTATAGGCTCAGTGGGCTGAGCCTGTGTTGCTCACCTTTCATTCTGCTTTGAGGAAACTTAATACAGAACCTTCCATACATGTAGATGCTTCCTACCAAGTTTCGGTTCATATGGTTAAGCAGTTTCAAAGGAGAAGATTTTTAAGAAATCGACCAATCAGAAACAAGAATTGCATGTGGTCGCCATGTTTGCTAACCGATCGGGACGAAATGAGCAATCTTCATAGAGGACATTCCATAGATGCTTCCTACCAAGCTTCGGTGGTAGCCATGTTTGTTAACGATCGGGACGAAATGAACACTCTTTACAGAGGACCGTCCATTGATGCTTCCTACAAAGTTTCGGTTCATTTGGCCAAGCGGTTTCAGAGGAGATGATTTTTAAAAATCGGCCAATCAGAAACAAGAATTGCCTGTGGTGGCCATGTTTGTTAATGGATCGGGACAAAATGAGCAATATTTATAGAGGATCTTCCATAGATGCTTCCCACCAAGTTTCAGTTCATTTGGCTGAGGGGTTTCAGAGGAGAAGATTAAAAGGTGAAAAGTAACGGATGACAGACGACAAGTGATGGCAAAAGTTCACATTGCCTTTGGCAAGGTGAGCTAAAAAAAACACATTTGTGAAAGAAGAAGGAGGTATTTTTTCACTATCAATAAAAAGAGACAGAAACATACATACATTAAAATTCGAAAAATAAACTGATTTTAAATATACAATTGTTCCAGTTTGCTGAGGGAACATCAATATTATAACTAATATTTAGATCTGATTTGAAATATACAATTGTTCTAGTTTGCTGAGGGAACATATAACTAATATTTAGATCTGATTTGAGATATACAATTGTTCTAGTTTGCTGAGGGAACATATAATTAATATTTAGATCTGATTTGAGATATACAATTGTTCTAGTTTGCTGAGGGAACATATAACTAATATTTAGATCTGATTTGAGATATACAATTGTTCTAGTTTGCTGAGGGAACATATAACTAATATTTAGATCTGATTTGAGATATACAATTGTTCTAGTTTGCTGAGGGAACATCAATATTATAACTAATATTTAGATCTAATTTGAGATATACAATTGTTCTAGTTTGCTGAGGGAACATATAACTAATATTTAGACCTGATTTGAGATATACAATTATTCTAGTTTGTTGAGGGAACATCAATATTATAACTAATACAAGTATTTAGATCTGATTTTGGAGATTCTTCAGTTTTTATTATGCATTCCATTCTTAGAATAAGAATTGACAGATATTTCTCCACATCTACGCCCATATCTGTAGAATATAAATAAAAACAAAAATCTGTCAGTAATGATTATCTAAAATAAGATTACAGCCTTACATAATATATATATACAAATGTACCCATTACATACATAGTGTGGTGGTACAAGACTTTGTATCAGGTCGAGCCTGTTGTGTGAACCAGTATCACTACGAGTCGCAATAGCGACTCATGACGAGTTGTGATGCGGTTAGTTCACACAACAGGCAAGACCTGATACAAAGTCTTGTACAAACACACTATGTATGTAATAAGTTTATCTAACATTTCAATAAAAACAAATTTTAAGCAAATAACAAGGGTCGAAATAAGATTAACAAATTTGTACAATACTCTTAGGGAGACTACATTTTGTGCATGACGTCAGGTTTATTTGTTCCGTTCATTCTATTGCCTTCTAAACGTTGCTCACATTGACGTGTTTTACCCCGCATTCCAATGATATGACGTCATGACAAAATAGTTTGGCAGAGAAGATCTTGTGCAACATCACGTCATTCACAAGGGTCGAAATAAGATTAACAAATTTGTACAATACTCTTAGGGAGACTACATTTTGTGCATGACGTCACGTTTATTTGTTGCCGTTCATTCTATTGCCTTCTAAACGTTGCTCACATTGACATGTTTTACCCCGCATTCCAATGATATGACGTCATGACAAAATAGTTTGGCAGAGAAGAACTTGTGCAACGTCACACCATTCTTTTATCACCACAGTGTGGTGATACAACATCTTGTATCAGACAAGCTACTCTCTTTAAATTCAAAGGAAAACGTACAAAATGTTAGATAAATATCAATATATTGTTATAATAATTTATTATGAAAATTTCTTAACACATGGATTTTTTTCTTCTAATTTTGTACCCAAACAATATCCTCAATGTTATAAGAATTGATAAATTACCACAAAGACAAAGTGAAAATAATAAAGAACATGTAAATAATATATCTATTAAAAAATCAAAATTGTTACCTTTAATGTATAGTCCCAACTTCCTGTACAGAGTGCAGTGCCATCTGGTGAGACACCAAGACAGCTAACTCTGTTTTCATGTGCATACAGTATTGACACTCTATTGCCTTTTAAGACATCCCATATATTAACTGTGTAGTCATTGTAACCACCAAATAGAAGACGCCCTAAAATCATACATTAAATATTATTATAACATGTGCATGTATTGTTTGTATTAATAAATTATAAAATTTGTTGAACAGGTTACAGGTGACGGTTCTCAGGACTTAACCTACAGAGCTGCCCAGGTGGAGGATAAGGGATTCCCTCTCAATAGGAGGCTGTCAGGTTATAATTATAATACAGTATGGAAAGTTTGAATGTGGACCATAATGAGTATTGTGTTTGGAAAGTGGAATGCATTACGTGTTAAAGACCCCATTTTCTGTAGTAGAATATAAAAAAAGTATGTGCATTGTAACTACTACAAAAGACTAAATTGTATCTTCCCTACCTTAATCTCTTCTTGCTACACATGATTCTTAGTATAGTCTAATAAGATCAATATTTGAGGTAAATCATTGCATAGCAAAATAAGAAAGCATGCTCAATGAGATCGTCATCTGATTTAAACCACAGGCGCATGGGTCATGGATTTCGTTTCCTCCTCCCCCTTTTCTCTACTACCCCCCCCCCCTTTTTTCAAAATTGTCATATAAATCATTCCTTTTTCAAAATTTTCATAATCATTCGTTTTTTCTTCATTTGACAATATCAGTAGACGTCATACATCATGAATAATACGTGTATTCTGTGTCCACAGTTTTCCGACTGATACAGTATAAGAGAGAAGGTAAGCAACTCCATTTTCATATTTTGCGCCATATCGCTCACCTCGGTTGGGAAACCCCCGTGTTTTTTACACTTTTTACCTTGTCTACATATGGCACTGTCATATCAAACTGTTTCTAAGACACTTACCTAATTGCCCATGTTCGAATTTCAGTCGGTACATCGATCTTTTCCAAGAAATCTCGCCGAGAATAGCGAAGCAGCTTCGTTTCTAGGTCAAACTACATCATATAAGACGGAAGTGCAAGAACGGGAACCCTGGGCTTTTTACGAATGGATTACCTGCAATGAAAAACCCAGATGCGCTCCGAATATTTTTCCCGGAATGTTTTGGCGGGAAATATAAACCGCTGAAAAAACATAACAGCAGACGGATTATTTCGTAAAAATGGCACAACGACCATCTGAATATGGAAACATTGAAATAATTTGATGGTAAATAACTGTTCAAAAAGAAATTCAAACTGAGAAATAGATGATTGAATGGTTAGAACTGAAGTCAAAATTTCAATGAAAAAGAAATATTCAGCTTGCCTCTACTTCAAATTATTAAAATCATACCCAAACAAATACATATACAACTAAAAAAAAAAAAAAAATAAATAAATAAATAAAAAAAAACAAAGGAAGAAGAAGCTGAGAACAGCTATTGAATGGGACTATGGCATTTTACCCCCTTCCTCAATAAAAGGGCTCCCAACTGATACAAATGTGTAATGGAGCCGGTAAGACCATTTAACTAAGGGGGGCTATTTCTTTTTCATTTCATGTCACTGATTTTATAAAACAATAATCTGTCTTACAGGGGTAAAAAATAAATAACTTGTGTAACTCCACTTTTCAGCAGTGACAGAAATCCTATTTTACCGTATAAGTGGTTATTTTGGTGGGTATTTAATTTTCGCTTTCTTCGCGAGGATGTTAAATGCGCGAAAAATGAAGTTCACAAATTATTATTTCACGTTCAAATAGTTACACAAGTTATTTATTTTTTACCCCTGAAATATGTATTTGTTTGGGTATGATTTTAATAATTTGAAGTAGAGGCAAGCTGAATATTTCTTTTTTATTGAAATTTTGACTTCAGTTCTAACCATTCAATCATCTATTTCTCAGTTTGAATTTCTTTTTGAACAGTTATTTACCATCAATTATTTCAATGTTTCCATATTCAGATGGTCGTTGTGCCATTTCTACGAAATAATCCGTCTGCTGTTATGTTTTTTCAGCGGTTTATATTTCCCGCCAAAACATTCCGGGAAAAATATTCGGAGCGCATCTGGGTTTTTCATTGCAGGTAATCCATTCGTAAAAAGCCCAGGGTTCCCGTTCTTGCACTTCCGTCTTATATGATGTAGTTTGACCTAGAAACGAAGCTGCTTCGCTATTCTCGGCGAGATTTCTTGGAAAAGATCGATGTACCGACTGAAATTCGAACATGGGCAATTAGGTAAGTGTCTTAGAAACAGTTTGATATGACAGTGCCATATGTAGACAAGGTAAAAAGTGTAAAAAACACGGGGGTTTCCCAACCGAGGTGAGCGATATGGCGCGAAATATGAAAATGGAGTTGCTTACCTTCTCTCTTATACTGTATCAGTCGGAAAACTGTGGACACAGAATACACGTATTATTCATGATGTATGACGTCTACTGATATTGTCAAATGAAGAAAAAACGAAAGATTATGAAAATTTTGAAAAAGGAATAATTTATATGAAAATTTTGAAAAAAAAGGGGGGGGGGTAGTAGAGAAAAGGGGGGAGGAGGAAACGAAATCCATGCCCCATGCGCCTGTAATTTAAACTGTATGAGAAACTGCACAAGCTTTTGATCGAGTCTCAATAAAGTCAAGAGAGGGGTATTACGGTACATTTTTACACAAAATCACATACAATTCAATTTTGAAAGTGCTTTGCTATGCCTCTATCAATTTTGGTGTTGATTAAGTGCCTAACATTCTACATGCAATACTTCAACATGAATAGACCATTTGCACATTTCCGTTCATGCAAAATTCAATGAAAATAACAAATATTTTCCCCATAATCTATGCAAAATCTTAATGTTGTGAATCTTCTAGTTGCTATAAAATTATCCTCTGATTTCTGTTTACAAGGTTAAAATATCTACAAATTATACTGTAATTATTTGTCATTTCCGTTGCTCTTTCTAAAACGAGTACCATTTTGCCTGTTGGAACGGAAATAACTCTAATGAAATTTTTTTTTTTTTTAGAATCATTTCAGGAATGTACAAAAGGTCTCTTTGTTTTGCTTTTATAGCAATAATATTAATTACACCAGAATACAGTACTTACCACTGACTGAAAAATCTACAGAGTTACAACCAAATATTAAACTTTCTTTCTGGTAACAATTTACTTCCCTGTCTGCTCTAAGGTCAAACAATCGACACTGAAGAACAAATTAAAATGATAAAACAGTTTACTTCCCTGTCTATAAAATTGATGTTGAAAAAAATTTCAATATTCAAATGTTAACTTCTTAAATTGGGTAAGGTATGGTCACACTTGGGCATTCGATTTAATTGTGTCCCAGAGATGCCCCTGGGAGGGAACAAAATAACATGTATACAATTATTATCAGTGGTAGTAAAGAATGCAACAAGTTATTATAGCATTGAGTTAATTATGACTATAAAGCTGTACATGAACCAACAGTTGTTGTCTAGATATTTGATTTTTGGAAGTTTTGGGTAAAAAATAGGACAGTATAATTTTGCTGTGTGTAATTTTCACATTTTGTGAAAAGAGGTAGGTATATTTTTGCAGTAAAATTGCAGTTGTTGAGTGTTGAATGATCATAAACCTGGTGCGAGAAATTTAACTTACTGTGCTATCATCTGATCCTGTAGCAAAAGCATCACCACTGGGATAGAATCTTACACTATTGATATCTGACTGGTGTCCTTCAAATACTTGTACACAGTCACCAGTTCTCATGTCCCAAACCATAGCTACTTTGTCACATCCCTGAAAAGAGACCTTACATGAGTATCTGTAAAATATTTGACACATGTCCTTCAAGTCACAAGTTCTCATCTCACAAAAACACAGATGATGGGTGGTAGGTCAGTGGTATTGTCAGGGACTATGGTTTCCAGAGTCCCAGAGAAAACCACTGACCTACCTCAAGTCACTGGCAAACTTTGTCACATAAAATGGTATCCAGTACACCTTACATCAGGCAGGAATCAAGCTCATAACCTATGTAGTTGATAGGCATTGATTTATTTAAATTGTAATGTACACTGCAATGTGACATGGACACTGCAAATCAAGACATTGACAATCTACAAGACAAGAAAAAAGAAATCCTATGTGCTGGTCATGATATACAGGCCATGCAGCAATCCCAATAACTAACCTATATACTCATTTACCCTCAATCATACTTACTCCTGAAACAAACAGGTTACCAGTTTCTGACGGTGAAAGATCTATGCTCATGACATCTCCTGCATGGCCATGAAAACTTTGAATCAGTTGACCACTCTCAACATCCCACAATGCACATGTACTATCTCCACTTCCTGTTAATATCTGGGAATAAAGTACATCAAAATAATGGTCAGAAAATAGTGCTATAGTGAATGGACTGGTACTTACAATGTACATTTCATGTACATTTCATGTTTATACTGGTATATACCTGTAATGAGAACTTATGGGTCTACTCTAAGTACCAAGACATCAGTAGTTGCTAAGTAAATTAATTGTTATGGGACAACAATCTCCTTAGCTTAAGTATCTCTCAAAATATTTTATGGTTATCATTAATTTACCTATCACTATGGGTATTCTGTGTCACAACTGCCATGTGAATATTAGAAGCTTTCTTCCATCACACAAAACTGTACTATAATTTTGACTTTGTAAATGAGGATTTCATGATGGGTGCAATGATACATTATCGTCCAATCAACAACTTTCTATCTTCCAATGTGCATGGTAAATAAAATTTCCATTCCAAATTATGTTCTGTTTTTTTTTAAAACATTTACTGTTAGTGAAAAATTACTCAACAAAACAAAAAGTAACATGACCTTCTTTGATACACACAAAAGATTGAGTGATTGTTGTGAGCAATTTTTCAACTATGTCATGGCAAAATTTACATTTTAAATTATGTCCATATGTAGTCAAGTTGTTCTGTTGTTTACATCTTTTTGTTGTGGAAACTGCATGGGTGGTGTAATGGTTAGAGTGCTCGCCTCCAGTGCGGTAGATCGTGGGTTCTAGCCCTGATCGGGTCAAACCAAAGGCTATGAAATTGGTATTTGTTGCTTCTCTTGTACAAAGTGGACCCCATCATCATTTCATTGAAAATTAACTTGTTCTCGCCATGATATAGCAGAAAATTTGCTGAGTTGGCATTAAACAACAATCACTCACTCACACACTCTTTTGTTGTTAACAATTATTCAACAAAACAAAGTAAAGAGACCTTCATTGATACACACAAAAGAGTCAGTGAGTGAATGATTGTTGGTTAAAGACCAAGCACCTGTAAGCAATTGTTCAGCTATGTCATGACAAACATACAAAAGATAAAACAATAGATATAAACATCTTTTTTGCAATAATTTTTTTATTACACTTTCATCAATTTATTTTTTTCATTCAACAGTAGTGAATTTCCATTTTGTGACTTTTAGACATTGAGTAGGTACTACATACACAATACAATGTTCAGCTATAGAGGTGAAATCTGTTATGGTGTTTAACGTCATTTTAAACAATATTTCAGTTATATCATGGCGGTCAGTTTTATTGGTGGAGGAAACCAGAGTACCCTGAGAAAACCACCGACCTGTCGCAAGTCACTGACAAACTTTATCACATAATGTTGTATCGAGTACACCTTGCCATGAGCGGGATTCAAACTCAAAACTTTAGTGGTGATAGGCTCTGATTTCACAGGTGGTTGTCAATTCAGCTATGAGGATACATATAATTTTCTATCATGTACACTGTTATAATAGATAATTCCCACCTGTTTATCAGAGCTTGTAAAAGTACAACAGGAAAGATAACTGGTGTGTGTGGCTACGGCTCTCTTCTTTGTCAATGGGTCTTCATCCATTGATAATGGATATATAGTACATTTATTGTCTAGTCCTCTGAAAAATACAGAAGAAGAGTTTGAAGATATCAAAGGAGTAATTAGAATCCATAAATCTAAGAAGGAGAGACAACACAATGGCCAAAATATGCTTTTTACATCAGCATTAATTGCCATTTGCAATACAAATACATCTTACATCTATCAAATATGGTCAATTATCAAAATATATTTGTTTTTCAAAGACATGTTGTGTTGGCCTGTCCCTAACTTTAAAAAAATATATGTTATAGGAATATTTGTACTGGTAATTTTATTTTGAAATTTAACAGAAATATTAATATAAAAGAACACTGACATGGTAAATTTATTATGATTTTTTAATTAAGTTCGCAAAGAAATCCAATCAATGGATCAGTACTAACCCACATGCAACAACCTCACCAGTAGGTCCATATGCACAGGCCATAACCCAAGTAGTTGGCATGGTAACAGCATGTTCCTAAAAAAACAAACATAAGAAATGCTGGAATAATCAGGAATCTCACTACTTTCAAGTGACCCCTCTGAATTTACACAACCTAAATTTAGTAAATAGTTTTAAGGCTGTCTGATCTGATGTGTTCTGTTTTTCAGTCATAATTGCCTAAAGGACATCTATTCATTGTCAAATATTTATTTCTGTCTACCTTTACTATTGGAGTCTTCCATACCTGTGAATAGTACTGTGCTTTGATCTAATACCACACAAAAAACTCATATTTTTGTAGTTTTCAGCAGAAGAAAGATGTCTCTGCCAATTTGCTCAAAAGATATATATCTAGGGAATTAAAACACAGCACAAATTACAAGTTACCAAAATGTGTCATGCTTTTCCCAATATCAAGCAAGTTATGTTGCTTCTGACTTTCCAGAAAAAAAACCAATAAAGTAAACCAGAGGCTCTAGGGAGTTTGTATCACTCACATAACATAAATGAGGGGGGGGGGGGATTACACACGAAGACATTCATTAAAAAATTTTATTTATGGATTTCATTTCAAACTACCAATCTGCACACGGCACATGAAAAAACACTAAAAGGTGCATATCATTATGTTCAAATAAGCTATGACAATGTCAGTTCAAAGGTTTCTGAGAAGGCTATACCTGACAATTCTTGTATGAATATGTTACATATAGTTTAAAGATACAGTAATGTTTCAAGCTCTTCCTCACCTTGTTTGTTGTGAATGCATCCCATACCAACATTTTTCCATCCTGTAAAATTAAAAAAGAGTTACCAACAAAAATGACAATCTGAATCATATAAAATATACACATCAAACCATTAATCGGTTTAACACTGCCTCATTTTGTACCTGCCCCAATCCAGGAAAATGATTTTCAACAGGTTCTGTTGTTATATCTTTGTTTAAAAGGGATGATTCCTGTTGTTGTGGTTATTGCTAATACAGTTGAATATTTAATTGTTATCTTTATATTTACAACAGTAATATGAGTTTCTTTAGAATATACAGGGGGGTGATTGTACCTCTTAATTGGAAGCCATTTTGTGCCGCTTGAAGGTAAGTTTTTACTTTAAGCATTCGTTGTGGTATAGATAACATTAAATGTGATAGTGTGTCAAATGCCCCTAAATGTCCGCTAAACAATGGTGTGTCTATTGTTCACAAACTTGTTGTCAAACTCTCAAACACTTCAACAATGTTATTTCCACCTGTTGCGAAAATGGCTTCGAATTATGATGTACATTCACACCCCTGATATATATTCTTATGATGATCAGCAAGCAAAATGTTGTTTTCAGGTGTCCACATAGTAATCTATCCTATTTGTATTTACCAGTGACCTAGTGACAAATAGTTTACTTTTGACCAGCCCATACAGAGTATTCTCCCCTGGGTTGTTTTACCTGTGACGATCTTGACTACACTTGTAGCGCTTGTCCTTTGACAAGACCATACAGAGTACTATCCCTGTATTTGTATAGTACTTACCTGTGATGAGCTGACTATGTGTCGTTTGTCTTTTGACCAGTCCATACAAAGTACTTTCCCATGATGACCTTTCAGCATTTTCCTCATTTTCATTGTAAAATTGTCAATCTTTGGAATTTTATCAGTTGCAGCACCCACTGTAATATTAGAAAGAAAAATAATTTATACAATTGTGGATTTTTTCCCCATTGTGTTTGTTCTAGGCTTTGTCAAGCTCCAGAGCTTGATATTGAATATATTTTATCATATACTTGTAGATAATATAGCTAAAATTTTACCCTGTGATAAAACTTTGAGTTTTGTTTAGAATAATAAGAGAAATCATGTTTATTTCACCCAGTTTCACAAGAATGGCCCAACCTAGGGCTGATAAAGGGTATGAATCATAATGATATGAAAAATACCATGTGATAATCAATATGTATTACACTATTGTTATATTAGGTAAGCAGATTTGTTTTATCACTAGAGTAATGGCTTACAACCAGTAGCTCTACTTCTACTTTTACCAAATACTGACCACTTTCAACAAGTTGAAGATTTTGTCGGAGGTTGTACATGACAATTGAAAAAGATTAACATTATTTACAAGTTTCGTAAATTAGTATTTCATAGAGGGGACAGCAGCCTTGAATGTTTCAACTGAGCGAATACAAACTATGGGCTGTAGCATTCGGTTCTAGTCAGATTTCACACAGAGGGAAAACGATTCTTGTCTTTGTTAAGTCTTACAAGGAGGAATAATGAAAGATAAGCATGTTCTGTGATTGTCTCAAGGGTGGCTAAGTCTGTCTTTTTTAGCAATAGCTACCTTCTTTACTAGTGGCCAAAGTATGAACATTCACTGACTGCCTTTGTACTGTACTTGTTTAAGTTGTTGACTTTATATTGCAATATGGGATCTTTTGATGATTTGAAATCAATCTGTGCAGGGTTTTTTGTGGTTTATATCTGTTTGTATACATTTGTATGTAGTTATCAAGAGAGGAGGGTGGGATACCATTAACAAGTATGACCCCCGTTACATTTTTGTGCCTGCCCCATATTGGTATCGTAATTGTATTCTCTGTTTTTGTATTGGAGATTTGTAAAGGAAGTTTTATTGTTATTGTGTTTTGAAACATAACAACTAGAGGGATATTTGAAACAACTAGAATGACAGTCAGAAAATTTAGCAGGAATCACTATTCTAGTTTGCTATCCTTGTATGAAAGGTGCCGAAAGTTTCTGAACATTTTGTGTCCAAGATGTTGTCCTTTTTGAACTTTTTGATGTTTGGATCGATAACTGAATGTGTATTAAGGTACCCAAAGGATAAATTATGTGAAAAAATCATTACAAAATGGATTATTTAAAAGATCCGTAAAAGTGATAAGGTGGGACATTGAAGAGAAATAAAAATAGAACGAGTTAAATTGAGGAAGGGTTAGTAATGGCGTCCTCCTTGTAATTTTTAAGTGGGTAATACATTGACAGTAAAAACAAATCAGTGGGGCAAACTTAGTGGCCGGGAGCAATCCCTGTGGTTTACTGTCGATTGCCTGTGGCTGTGTCAGTGATTGAACATTAAAAAAAACCACTGACCTTGCAATTATTAGTTTACATGTGAAATTACTTGGAGTGTCACAAAGTTGGGGGTGACGGGACAATGATTTGTCAGAAAAATGGAATGTTGGAACATTGGGGTGTCGTATTAACGGAATATAGCCGCAAGACCATCAATATTGGCAAAAGTGGAAAAAGTAAGCACTACTATAGTCTTGACAACACTATCCTCCAGCAAGTACCATCAAACGCCTATCTCGGCATTACCATCGCTGAAGATCTAAAATGGAATTCGCACATAAACAATATTACCAAAAAGGCTAACTCGACCCTAGGTTTCCTCCGTAGAAACCTGCGTAGCTGCCCACCATCTAGCAGACACAGTGCTTACGTCTCGTTAATCAGACCAGCCCTGGAGTACGGTACAGTTGTGTGGAATCCTTACCAGCGACCCGATATAAACACCATTGAGCGAGTACAACACCGAGCCGCTAGATTTATCACCGGCGATTACCGCTCAAGAGAACCAGGATGCAAAACATCGATGCTCAGTGACCTCAACCTACCACAACTTGAGGACAGGTGCCGCAACATCAGACTAGCATACTTCTACAAGGTCGTCGAGGGGGTGGTACCAGCCATACTGCCTCAGAAATACCTGACATTGACAAGCAGAAAACCAGGAAGAATTAAAAACATTCGAGCAAAAACTTTAGTGACTTTAACACCATAAACATTGTCAGCAGATCAGTCTGTAACAACAGTAGAGGCTTCACTGTGCCATCTTGTAAGACCGATCAGTACAAAAACTCATTTTTCGTTAAAACGACATTAGATTGATTGGAACCATCTGAGTGACTCTTTTGTTAAATGTGACAGTGTCGAGGCATTTAGATCATCCCTCGAATCGCGCGACAAATTCGATCCGCACTCTCTCACCCACTGCAAAATTACCATTTCTGGGATATAGCGGTGTACCCTATACACAGGCGCTTTAAGCGCCTCTGCCCTATACAGATACAGATAATATCAACGACAGTTTTACAACAAGGAAGTGCAAGATTTATGGAGATGAATTCAAATAAATACACACTTAAGACATCCCCGAGTTTTGCCTTTTCATCTTCTAACTTCTTTTTTAGTGATTCGGCCTCTCTTTGAAGACATTCGATTGTTTCTTGGTTGTCGACTCGCAAGCCTTCGCAAGCCATTTTTCATCAATATTATGCTTATGGAAACATCCGAGGCAATCCACATAACGGAAGTTATTGTCCATCGGAATGTTTTTGTAGTCTTCATAGTGTTAATATTAAATGGAAATGTCAGGTTAAATTATGTGTTATGTGTAATATCATATCTTCCCTCCTCAGTCGAAATATTACATAAAATATTATATTAAATATTTGTCATTGTAAATAATCTGAATGTTTATATTTGTGTATTCCTGCATGCATAGTTGAATGTATCGTTTGTTGTTTGATGACAATCCAACCTTTGGATTTTAAATCAATAAAATCTTATCTTATCTTATCTTATCTTATCTTCCTGAGCTCTGATATTAATTTATTGATATCTACTTAAGAATCTGATTCAAAACAGTTCAATTAATGGTTTCCTTACAAATTTTGGCTTGCTCATATTTGCAAGATAACTTGCGGCGAATGTCGGAATGTTCAAGTTACAATTTAGTTGTACATAACGTCTTCTTCTTCTTCTTCCAAATACAGGACTAGACTCAAAGGTTTGAGTGTGTAACGTCCCGGAACTGTGTGCGCTATGTACATGGACAATTTAAAAGTATAATAATAAAAAAATAACCAAACAAAAATAACTAAATAGCAAATAGTTCATGGCACTGAGGGTCATATGGCAGTATATGGACCGATTTGTCACCAAAAAAATATTATATGAACCGAAGCTTTGGTGACGGACCGGTCCATATACTGTCATATGACCCGAAGTGACATGCACTATTTGCTATATTATACTTTTTATCTAAAATAATAATGCAGGTACCTGGCCGGTCCATATACTAATATAGTGACCGGTCCATATACGACTGCGTTAACAAAGACAAATAGGGAAAATAAAAACGTAAAGTGCAAGGGACCAACCATTTGACTTGCAAAGGGGGGGGGGGTCATGGTTTTTTGTTTCCTACAGAATTTTTTTTCGGATCCCACGAGAGTTAGAATATTAATTTTTTTGTCGCGCTAAGTGCGAAATTTTTTTTCCAGAATTCAACATTAGGTTATATGACAAAAACTCTGAATCAGATTATCTTTTCTTTCCTCCACCAAAATCAGAATATTTTTTTAGAAAAAACCCATAACCAGTTAGGTTAAGTTATATGGTCGTTCCCTAATATATATATATGTGTACAGCTGGCTTGCAATATGTTTTTAAAGATGGGTTGGGAATCCTTCAAATGTTAATGTGGAGATACCACTTTTGAAGGATTCTAGGTTAGGTGAATAAGCAGAGCTATTGACTGGGGTAAACTGTTCCAGACTGATATTGTATTAGGCGGAAGAAAGAAAACTTATAAAAATCTTTATTTGACTGAATTTATGTGCCACACGAGTGCGCCTGTCAGATTGGGATAACATGGTTGTTGGTACCTCTACTAAACCCCCGTTTATTTTATATAGCAGTATCAAACTTGCTTTAGTTCGTCTACAAGACTGTCCCACTGTAAGGTGTCAATCATATTGGTGACTGCACCAGGTGACCTTTGTATTTGCTCAACCTGAGATATTTGCTGTTTTTTTAGATGGATTCCAATCTGGTGAAGAGTATTCGACAACCGGACGAACAAGTGATGTGTACGTAGGAAGGTTTTATTGGTTTTTGTATTTATGTTATTAATATGTGGGCCCCAATCTAGATCATTGCTAATAGTTACACCTAAATATTTACTATTGTCAACTGGTTGTAATGTGTGTGCAGCCACTGTTAAACTTCTCGGTATTGATATCGAATACCAGTTATATTTTGATGATCAAGTCATTAAACAAGATCGATTGTTTAGGATCATCTTTTTATATTAAATCAATTGACTAATTTCGCACTTTCATTTTAAACAATTTACACAAAAATATGGGCTTAAAAAATCTAAGTGGCAAAAAAAAAAACCCACTCTTCAAGTTCAAGTGAAACATGACAATCAAATGGAAAGATTGCCACTCTATGTTGTTCAAAAAGGGGGAGCGATCTTGTACGGAAGAGCCTGATTAAGGAAAAGCAGACTAGACTGGACCTCAATTAACAAAATAAGCATGCAGGGTAATATTAAAAAGAAAGTAGCACAAGGGCTCCAGAATTTCTCAACAGTATCCAGGAAAATTTAGGTTCAGTAACAGGAATTCATACAAGTTTATTGTACATTAGATGATATGGTTATCACAGGTAAAGATGATAAAGAACATCTGAACAATTTGAGTAAAGTTCTTCAAAGATTGGAAGAATTCAACCTCCGTGCTAACAAGTTGAAATGTTATTTTTTTCGAGGACAAGATTGAGTATTGTGGACATACCGGTATCATTGATAAACACGGATTACACAAAACTCAGAAAAAGGTGGAAGTTGTTTTAAACACACCAGAGCCAAAAATCAGTAACAGAGGTACGTGCATTTCTTGGTTTGATAAATTATTATCACAAGTTTTTACCAAATATTTCAACAGTTGTGCACTCACTACACAAATTATTAGAAAAGCAGTGTAAATGGAATTGGAATGATGAATGTAGAGAAGGTTCAACAAAGCAAAACAGCTAGTAACATCAGAACAAGTGTTATGTCATTATGATCTTAATTTACCTATTCGTTTGGCGTGCGATGCCTCACCATTCGGGTTAGGTGCCGTACTATCACATGAGCTAAAAGATGGATCAGAACGCACTATAGCATTTGCATCAAGATCACCCAACAAGGCGGAACGGAACTACAGTCAAATAGACAAAGAGGCTTTAGGGATCATTTTTGGAGTAAAAAAGTTCAACACATATTTATATGGTCGTAAATTCACCTTGATAACTGACCATCAACCACTAGTGTCAATTTTCAATCCGCGCAAAGGAATTTCAACTACGTCAGCAGTCAGACTGCAAAGACATGCGTTGTTTTTAACTGGATATACGTATGCCATTGAGTACAAAAATACACACAAACATTCAAATGCCGATGCTTTGTCAAGATTTAGGCACGAATCTGTAAAATCAGACGCAGAAGAATATGATGCAGCTGATGTGTTTGCGTTAAGTCAGTTTGAGCAAGTGTCACTAAACACTGCAGGGATCAAACGAGAGACCACACAAGATAAAGTGTTGTCCCGTGTTTACGAACATGTAATGAAAGGTTGAGACAAAATTAACGAAAAGGAACTTTTACCCTATTTTAATAGGCGTAATGAATTAACGATAAGTCAAGATTGCTTATTATGGGGAATTCGTGTAGTAGTACCACAGAAGTACAGACAACAAACGTTGGAATTGTTACATTCTGCACACCCATGCGTGGTAAAAATGAAATTACTCGCCAGAAGTTATGTTTGGTGGCCAAACATAGACTCGGATATAGAGGTACTTGCAAAATGTTGTACCGGATGTCAAAAACATCATCGGAATCCGAGTAAAGCACCGTTACATCCATGGGAATGGCCGTCGACGCCATGGAAAAGGATTCACATAGATTTTGCCGGACCATTCATGGATAACATGTTTTTGATATCTGTGGACGCTCATTCGAAATGGTCAGAAGGTATACCGATGAGAAAAACTACAGCAACTAAAACAACACAAGCTTTGAGAACAATATTCTCGAGAAATGGATTACCAGAGCAGATTGTCAGCGACAGCGATCCACAATTTGTATCTGAAGAATTTCAGCAATTCACTAAATTAAATGGAATTACACACATTAAGAGTGCTCCATATCATCCAGCAACGAACGGACTTGCCGAACGTTTCGTTCAACGGTCTAAGCAAAGCATGAGAGCAATGAAAGTTGAAAGTAGCGACTTGCATAAGAAATTAGCGAACTTCATACTTGTTTATCATAACACACCGCATAGTATTACCAACGAAACTCCTGCGAAGTTGTTAATGGGTAGACAATTAAGAACTCTACTGAATTTGATTAAACCAGTTACCTGATATTACAAGACAGGTACATGACAAACAAATGAAACATGCTATCAAATCAAGCAAAGAAAATATGCGAGAGTTTGAGGAAGGACAGGCCGTAGCTGTGAGAAAGTATCATGGAAAAGATAAATGGACGAGTGGAAAATTAATACAAAGAGAAAGACCATTAAATTACAAAGTCGAAACAACACCTGGAAATATCTGGAAACGACACGCAGACCAGATAAGGAAATCTGACATTTGTGATACAACACAATCTGTCTTCGATCCAGATATTATTATTCCGGAAACAACAATTATCGAGAAGCAACCTGATGCAAAATCATCGGATATTGCAATACCAACAACAGAACCTGCACCAAGGAAATATCCGTTAAGAATCAGAAAACCGGTTGTTAAATTAGATTTGTGAAATTGGTTGTAGTGAAGGTAATAATAACTCCCTATGCAACCAATGTTAGGTGTGGTTGTAGTGCGCGTCAAAATAATAAGTTTCTTTGCAGCCACTAGGGTTCTTGTAAATATGTAATTTTTTGTTAGGTTAGAATTCAATTTCATTCTTAAAACATATGGACTGACTTATTTTCATATTTACCGACACAGCTGATTCATAGAGGAACTGTTATGTTTACAATAAATAATAGATAAACTGATTTCCATATAATTGGTACATTATAAGTTATAAGCTCCCTAGTGACCGTCTATCGTTATTTAGACGGTCAGTAAATCGTTGAAGGGTGAGCGCTCGAAGCTCGAGCGCTCACCCTTCAACTATTTTCTTACCGTCTAGATAACCATAGTCGGTCACGGGAGCTTATAACATTTTTGTGCGATGTTGCTGATCTATAACTTGAAACAGTAACTAAGTTTTTTCCACGCACTATGTTTGACGGACTTTCTTGGAAGTTCTAAGGCTAAAGATGTAATGGTCAATACACAAAATTAAACACCGCCCACTGACTTTCTGTAATTTTCCGTCTGCCTCGTTTCGTAACTGTTCAGAAGAAAATATAAATCATCATCTTCCTTGCAGTTGTGTTTAATTATGCTAAGTCAAAATACACACACATATATAGAGAGAGCCTGGTCAAATACGTCGTCTCAGTTATCGATTACAATATTTCTTTATTTCGGACAGCGTCAAGATCAAATTGTGCAATAATATATTACACAATGCTACAGTCTGCTTCTATCGTTATTTTTAGGAATGGAATTTTCCACTGGCCAGTAAAGCGTATTAATCTTATTCTCTAGATTTCCATATATGGCTCTGCCTTCATCGTTATTATTAGGAATAATGTTATCCAATCATAGGTCGTCAAATAAATGCAACATCGTACAATAGATCTTATCAGACACCTGTTAACTGTCAATCTCTGATATTTACTATACACACTGTATCGTGAGAATTCTTAATTAGTGTAGAATAAAATGCTAATCTATACAGACGCTTTCTATCACTCACCCCTGTTATAAATACATAACAGTAAAAGACGATTGTTCGATAAGCGCTGGCCATATCGTCAATAACAAAATAATCACGCACAGAAATTCGCCTGGCGAAAAAAATAGATCAACATATGCCATCAAACGAAGAAGAAGGTAGACCAATCAAATCCTTTGATTTCACCGTCCGCGTCATAGATGATGTTCTCTCATTGAACAATTTAAGCTTTAGTGACTTTACAGATATAATCTAATCCAATCAAGTTGAGATAATGAAATGAAAAACCAACTGTCTGATCAGTTCCTACATCCAATCAAAAAACAAACTGTCGGATCAGTTCCTAGAATTCAGTTTCATATCTTGATCTCAACTTGGAAATTGTCAATAAGGATGACTGAGAGATTCAACTTAATACGATTGCAGATTTCCAATTGTGAATTTCTCTTTCATATGCAGCAACTTCCTAGCAGCCGCAGCTATAGGATATATATATACATGTATGTATTACATTTCGTATCTTTGGGGAACTTTAAAACATAACGATACGAATAAAATTGTTAAAAAATCTCACGAGTTTGGCGAGACTGTTCCCACCGAACAAAAATATTGCTACCATGGCGAGACTGTTCTCACCAGTAATGAAAACTATTAAACTCATACAGTTTAAATTCAAAAACATCATAATCGGGAATACTTGTACACAAAATCTTTATTAAAACAATCAAATATGACACAATGTTGGGTTTCTGCTGTATTCAAATTCTTACCAATTTCTATGCACAGTCCCGGGAAACTTTCTGACAATTTCTCATGAGACCAAAGTCTTGATAATTCAGAAATTGGGTGTATACCATCATAGTAAAATGTACTAAATCTAGAAGTATATCTGGGTTTTTTGTATCTATCTTTCCTACAGTTTTCAATGTCTAAAGAAAATCTTGGGGATTCTCTTTTGTACATAAGGTTTGTTTCCCTGACAAAGGTGTTCACAATTCGAATATGTCCATGAAGAATTTTATCATCATCTCTGTATTTTTGATCGTCACGATCTTTATGTTTGTTGTACTCATAAATTGAATATGGGGGTAGCTCTAATAAAACAGGTTCTACAGTTGGAAATCCTCTAAGGAAAGTGTAAATGTCTCTGAATTGCTTTATTAAATCATTATCAGACGAAATATCTCTGGATTTTAATTCAATCAATCCATCGTGTTGCTTAACTGTCAAGTCACACGTTCCCAACCATAAATAAAGTACAATATTTGGGTAGCGATGCAACTTTATTTCAAGATTGTCACACAAAAATTCATATTGTTTTTCTGTTGTGGCCCCGCCTTTATACCACCAAACGATATCTTTTTCAATCCCTCGTGCGATTTCGTCACGGAGATGACGGGCCTTACTGTCAGATAAAACGACAGGGGTCTTGCGAAGCTTAATATTTAGATTAGAAACACTAGAATTATATTCAAGTTGACTCCTAAGACTCTTAAGTCTACTAAGACTTTAAGTCTACTAAGACTCATTACAGGGTATAATTATATCAATAATAAAATGGCGACTTTGAAATTTGTCGAATCACACGTGGTTTTTTAAAAACAATGTTATTTTTCCACCAAAACACAGGAAAACACGAATAATCGTGTGTAGTTTAATTGTTCTCCACCATTTCGTATCTTTGGGGAACTTCAAAACATAACGATACGAATAAAATTGTTAAATTTGTGATAATTTCTACTGTAAAATCAAAATGTGTGTCTGCTACCTTCGCGGATTTTCATAAGAGGGAGTATAATGCAAGCTGGAAACGGGCTAACCCCAGATTTCGGGTTGGCGCAATATATCCTTCTGTGAATCTCCAACCATTAATACAAATACCAAAACTAGATACACAACATACAGCTGAGATTCTAGGGCCTGTTTTTCGTATCTAAATATTCTAGATATAATGTTAATGGTTACCATTGAGCTTGAAATAAAGGATACCACAGATACAGATATGTCTGCTTCATACCTTGACCTACACCTCGAAATTGACAGTGAGGGGCGGTTAAGAACGAAACTTTACGACAAAAGAGATGATTTCAATTTTTCCATTGTGAACTTTCCATTTACATGTAGCAATATTCCAGCAGCACCTGCATATGGAGTATATATATCTCTCATGATTTCCTTGATAGAGGGTTGCTGCTAACAAGAAAGCTACCGATCCAAGGGTTCCCTTTGGTTAAGTTGGAGTCATCGCTTCGAAAGTTTTACGGTCGCCACCATGACTTGGTTGACCGTTATGGACAATCTGTGTCACAAATGACCATAGATATGTTCCACTTGTCGTAAACACTTCCCGGTCCTTTCCTCATTCATGACTTATAACCGGGTTTGTAACTAGATTAACATGACGGATGTCACTAGTGGAGCAGGAACTGCTAACCCTTCCGGAGCACCTGAGTTCACCCCCAGTTTTTAGTGGGATTCGTGTTACTCGATCTTTAATTTTATGTGTATGCTTTGTAGATCGTTGTTTGTCCTTTCGTACTTTTTCTTTTTGCCATTGTGTTGTCTGTTCCCCTTCGATATACGGATTCTGATTACCCCTTCGGTATCTTCAAACTCTTCTTACCAACAAGCCACTCAGACAGAGATTTCAGATTGTGAGGTTTAAGTCTCCTCTCCTAATATTTTATGGACACTCACGAATTGATTGATCTATACAGAGTGTCTATCTCAAAGGTTATTTTACTCGATTATGACCATTTTCCATATTTTGACTATGATTTATACACGATGTTTGGCACATGTGGATCATGAACTGCTTACCATTCTGGCGCACCTGAGTTCACACCAGGTTTTTAGTTGGCGTTCGTGTTGCTCCATTTTAGTTTTTTGTGTTCAGTGTTTGTGAATTGTGTTTGTCCATGTGTTTGTCTTCTTTTTACAACTGTTTTATCGTTTTCTATTGATTAATGGCTTTGCACATCTTGGGACCTTCTGACTTACTTTCTTGCCGCATTAGAAATAAAACTCCAAGATATGATATAAAGTTGTGCGTCGTTTGTACTGTGTATTATATGGAGATAAACTGCTTGTATTCATGAGTTGCAATATTCAAGAACGATTTCAAGTTTCATAATGGAATGACTTTACCACACAGAATTGTTTCAAAAAGAAATATATGTATATGGAATATTTAATGATAAAGCAAAAGAAAAATGTTAACCCTACATCCTTTTCCACCCTTTAACCGATCCTCATTCCTTTCCGACCTCACCATTAACTCTCATTTTAACCCTTAATCCTCTTTTCCACCATTAATCCACCCTTAAGATTCCCCTTGCTCCACTCCCACTTTTCATTAACTCTCTCCCTAACCATCTACTCGTTCAACTCTCTCCCTAACTATCTCCTCTTTCAACTCTCAACCCCTTCACCCTTAGCTCTCCTCCTTTTTCCCAACCATATATCCCTTCCCTTTTCACACTCCCCTTACCCCACCCTTCTTGCCATTAACTCCCTCCATCCCTCTTTCCCCCTCTCCCCTTAACTCTCTCTTTCTACCCTTTCCCCTTTCTCCTTTCCCCCTTAACTTCCTCTCCCCTTTATCCAATACTAAGGGGTTGACCCCTATTCAGTGTACCAGTTATATACTTATAGATGTTTTGGAAGTTGGGAACAATTTGCAGTGTGCCCTTATATAACATCTATAGAAAACTGGATTTCAATGAAGGAGATGAAATATAAGATATTATAAAATGCATGATATTTGTATAGAAGAGGTAAATGTGGCAAATCATTTTAGCAAAGTAACTATTATATAATAGACTAGTTACAACAAACATTGCTTAAATATGTTTATTTTGTCATTATAAAATTTTTTCATATTTCAACTTTTGACAAAGAAGTCTTGAAAAAGTGCTAGCTTAGAATTTTCAAAAGACTTTTTCTAAACAAGGGCAGTAATTACTTTATAAATAGATATATGCATGTACATATAAAGTATTTGCTTTGCTGTAGGGCATGTGAACAGTTAGTTAACTAATACTCACTTTGATAATAACAAAAATTCAATGCTAATTTTCTTCCAATATAAAAAGGTAAAGTATTTCTGAAATAAGATGGAAACTATGGATGTTTATGTGTTAAATTTGTGATTTTTTATTTGAGCGATGTATTTTCGCTGTTTTTCACAATTCCCGAATGTTTATTTTAATACAACGAAATGCTTGTTGCTCAGAATACATATAGATGTAGAATATGGGCGACATAATGGTATTTTATTTTGCAGTGTCGTTCATTCATCTACGCATCTTCAAGGGATGCTGTTCACTCAGTACGAAAATCGAATTTTAAGTTCACAATAGACCCCCCCTCCGAAAAAAACCCCACATACAAACAAACTAACAATTAAACAAAAACGGTAAGAAAAAACCTGTATCGGTCTGTCAGTGACATACCGAAACACAGTGGAGCCAATACTGGTATGGTGTTATTTCTGTTGCTGGCTTTAACACAACTAGCATCCTACTGTACTTCATGGTGGCAGTGAAATATACTAAAGCAGTTTGTACTGATTATGCACAATGTTTCAATAGTTTGTAGAATGGGGTGTTGGATAATTCATTGTCAGAGTGGAGTCTGTAGTGCCGTCTTAATGCATGAGAACGCTGGACAGTTGCCCGGGGCCCCCACGAGTATAGGGGCCCCATGTTAATCTATGTATGCTATTTACAGCATGTTTTGAATGTTTAAACTCTGACTTTGTTGGAAGTACCAATACAATAAATATATGTTTAATTTTATCGACCATTTACATTTTCATTCCTGTGAGTGGTTGTGTAGATAGTGGTCCTGCTTTGCCCGGGGGCCTATAATGCTGTTAAGACTGCCATGGGAGTCTGCACTGGACATCATGACCGTCTTAACAGCATTATAGACCCTCGGGCAAAGCAATGCACTGAGTACCCCGTCTACACGGTGTCTTCAGCCTACGCCAACATTTTGAAATATCATATTCAAGGTATGCCAACAAACATTATATTACAGGTGTATATATATAACAATTAATGACAGTTACAGGTAAGTGAATTTGGAAATGCAGGTCTCAAAAGTGAAATTTATTATAAAAAAAAAAAATAAACAAAAAACAATCTAAAAATATAAGAATAAGTCTGTTAAAATTTAGCAACTTGAAAAAAAATAATTAAACTTTTGTAAAAAGATCTCAAAAATGAAATTTATTATAAAAAAAAACAAAACTAAACAAAAAACAATCTAAAAATATAAGAATAAGTCTGTTAAAATTTAACAACTTGAAAAAAAAAATAATCAAACTTTTGTAAAAAGGTTTCAAAAGTGAAATTTATTATAAAAAAAACAAAACTAAACAAAAAACAATCTTTGAATATAAGAATAAGTCTGCTAAAATTTAACAACTTGAAAAAAATATAATTAAACTTTTGTAAAAATTTATATATAAAATAAAAATCTGGTAAAATTAAACAAAAATCTGTAAATAAAAAAGATGAAAATGTAAGATTTTAGAATAATTTAAATAAACAATCTTTCTAAAATGTATGAATTCAAATATTATATGATACTCATGCAATTAAGCAATTTTCTTAAAATCTAAATTCAAAAGTTTTTAATAATATTTATTTATAAATTTAGAATTATCATAATTTTGAAGAGTATTTTTTAATTGCTCACTCCAAGCTATTTAATCATAAGATAATTCAGTTCACTCCAAGCTAATTATTTATAAGAAAATTTGAAGTACGTTAAAAAAAATATCTGTGCTTATAATATCCTAATTTATTTTCATGAAGTATGATATAAAAATATATATTCTTATAATATCCTATTTTATTTTCATAATGATTGATGTTAAAATATATATGCTTATAATATCCTAATTATTTTTATAAAGTTTGATATTAAATATATGTTCTGATATACTGATTTTTTTGTTTGTTAAACCATAAAATATGATTTTAAATACCTACTTAGTTTATTCACTCAATACTCACACAAAAACAAGACAACCGTACATTAAAAATTAATTGTGGACATTGACAGCTCCCTCGATTTTACACTAATTATGACTAGTCATGTTTATATTACAATTAACTGTATTCAACCTATGCCAACAATCTTTTTTACCTTTTTATATATATTTTTTAAAATGTTGGCATAGGTTGAATGAACCGTCTACACAACCACTGATAGGAATGAAAATATAAATCGTCGATAGAATTAAACATACATTTATTGTATCGGTACTTCCAACAAAGTCAGAGTTTAAACATTAAAAAACATGCTAAACACAGATTAGCATGGGCCCCTATGTTTGTTTATTTTTTGTTTTTATGTTTGATCGAACATGTTTAGCATATTTACAGTTATGACGGACCACTTTATAGATTACTATGGATGCACATATGATGCATCCATTGATGAGTTAATGCTGAACTAACTTGTCAAAAAGTATAGTTTTTTTTCGACTATTAATTTGACAAGGGAAACAAAAACTGGTGAAACATTTAGTCAGACAGTGGAAGTTCATGTTATATGTATAATATTTTTTTTATATATTTTTACCCAGTTATGCATTGTCTTGCTTTCAGTTTCAATTCCAATATTCTTTTTTCCGTTTTTTTTAAATGAAAATTAATTAATGCCCTGAACATACATGTATTCATCATTCCTTCTTCTGCAATAAAACAGTTAAATATGTTCATTCTGCGTGATAATACGTTTGTAGTAATGTAGCACCAGCAGTTACACCGAAACCAAGAATAGTTATTAGCACTTTTATCATGTTATGATGGTCGTTAAATTCCCTTTGAAGAATTTCGAAAAATGTCACATACAAAAATGATCCTGCAGCAATACACTCTAATATGCCGGACACAATATTCTCTGTAGATGTGAAGCTGTTGATAAGGATACCGATCGTGATGCCAAATGGAGTGATGAGTGAAAATAAAAAAAGACAAAAAGCAATTTGTTTGAGATTTTTCAGGACGCCATTCAGTTTCAACCCCACACCTGTTGCTACGATGCATTTGTGCACAGAAATGACTATTAATAATGCCCACACTGCAGGGATGTTGTCTTGGAGACCTAGTGCCAATCCTTCAAACATCATATGTAAAGATAATGCAATAACTAGAACTATCGCACGAAAAAAGGATATTTTACCTTCCTCGGAATCACTTTCAATTCCTTCAATATCCTCGTATTCATGATCGCCATAACTGCGACCTGCAAAGCTCGAAACTCGCTCACCATCACCTACTTCTATTTCTGAAGTAACGTCGGGTAGAACTGAAATCTCACGAGAGGTTCGAGGAGCATCGTCTAGAACTGTGTCGATATTGGTTGTCTCTACTGTCTGTTGACTATCTTTATGATTGGAATCGTAAGAGCGATTTATTTGACCTATATCTCCATTAATCGAATTTTCTTCTCCAGCGCCTTGATATGGTTCCAAAGAAACGTTATTGTGTGCATTGATTTCATATTCATTCTCCTTTAATTCCGACACTTTCTGTAATTCACTTTTGCCTGTAAATAAAGAAACAGAGCGACAACATACGAAACATGCTCCAAATAAATGTTCCAAGAATAAAATAAGAAAAAATCCACAAGATATGACTACTTCTCCAATCGGATATGGAAGCTGTATTCCTTTATGTATCTCTTCTAGAGATTCTGGTATTAAATGTAGAAAAGTAGTTCCAAAAAATACTCCGCCAGCAAAGCAGTTCATCCAGCTCATATATTTTTGCTGTGATGTGGATTTAGGAATTCGTCTATTTAATATTCTTACAATTCCACATGGCAAT
The DNA here is from genome assembly GCA_963383655.1 of Bathymodiolus septemdierum. NCBI lineage: Eukaryota > Metazoa > Mollusca > Bivalvia > Mytilida > Modiolidae > Bathymodiolus > Bathymodiolus septemdierum. Next base: position 7,678,973 of record OY726520.1, read on the forward strand.
ATTCCAAAGAAAAATGTTACAATGAATAAAGTGACACACGAAGCAATTTTTGGAATCGGTGCCATATCATATTGAAATATTTCTTCCACATAAACGTTTTATTTTAGATTCCATTCTTGTCATTCGGGATCTCATTTTTGTACAAGACAAGGGTACACCACAAGTACTAATGTAACCACTAAATGATGAAACGTTCAGGATATAAAGTGTTGTCGATTATTCATTGAAAAACTGACATTTTCTGATGAATTTCTCTATCACTTTATGGCCTGAAGATACGATATTATAACTACATCAATTAGTAACTCGATAGGTATTACATTTAGGGCTTTACATTACCTGACAAAATGCATGTGTATTGAATCAGTGTGTTACGTAAAACAAGGAAACAAATATGTAAGATAAGATATTCTCAATTTCCACCTCAAAAGGTTTTAATGAATGAACAATGATGATATGTTAATGTTTCCTATGGTAGTGTAAAACCAGATTCCATCGAAAAAAATTTAAAATTTCTACTGAATAATTTACTAGTGTTCGAATCCAGCTTATGGTGAGGTGTACTCAATGCAACATTATATGATAAAGTTTCTCAATGACTTGCGACAGGTCGGTGGTTTTCTCCGGGTACTCCGGTTTCCTCCACCAATAACACTGACCGTCACGATACAGCTAAAATATTGTTGAAAGTGGCGTTAAACACCATATCATAATCAATAATTACTTTGATAGTTGATTGTCTGTAATATAGTTCAGAACAGTTTAAAAGAATCGTGGTAATTGTAGATAGTCGTTATAATTGAGTAATTTTAGCTTGGTAAGGAGTACCTAGACAATCTAGCTATGAGCAGCGCTATACCTCAAATAAGGTGTCTTCATATATATGCACTAAGAATTAACTCAAGTATCCCAGAGCATCAACGAACAAACGAATTAGATATTGAATATATACTAGTATTTCAGAAGAATGTGGTAAAGGGCGAAACAACTTCTCAAAATCATTCTGAGTATATACAGGCATATTCCAACGACATCCTTCGATTTCGATGCAGTCTTATTTTTCTTTCCTACGTCTACAACAAGACGTTTATCGGACTTGACAATGAGAAACACGATGTGTGTTATATAAGAAACAGAAACTTCATTCTTTTGAACATAAGGGTTCACCCTCGATTATTTGGAGAGGCCTATGCTGTTCATCATTTTAGTTTTGTGTTTTTTTTATTTCGTTCTGTTTCTTGTCTTGCCTGTGTCTCTGGATTGTCCATTCTTGATTGCCCCCTCGGTTTCCTCTCTCGTTTAGTCGATAAAACAGCATAGGAGCTTTATGGAGGAATAGACAACTCCCGAATGTGAATTCAAGGTTTCCTGAATTGATGAAATACAAGAAATTGCTATATGTTAGTGGATCGGTGGAATACAACATTTAAAAAACGATTTCAAGAAAACTTACCCTTTTTATTGAGTAGATAATATGAGCTTAATCGGGGTAACTTCTGGTATACGAGATAGTGTTGGAAGTAACTAGTGAAACTAGAGTTTATCTAAGATTAGTATAGTATTACAGTTCACCTTATCATATAAGTTACTGTGACTTATTGTTATCCCTAGGATCAAAGTTAATCACATATTGTGGTCTGTTAATCAGTTAGGAGTTAACCACATGATGCAAGCTATAATACTATATCTAATCTCAGGTAAAATAGAATTCTTAAAGTCGTATAATAATGTTTATCCAACTATACAAAGCATGCATATAATTTCGGCCGTTACCAAAAGTTAAAATGAAATTGAAGATACCAAAGGGGTAATCAGAATCCGTAAATCGAAGAAGGACAGACAACACAATGGCCAAAAGAAAAAGGACGAAAGGACGAATAACGATCTACAAAATAACACACATAAAATTAAAGATCGAGTAACACGAACCCCAATAAAAACCGGGGGTGAATTCAGGTGCTCCGGAAGGGTATGCAGTTCCTTGTCCACTAGTGGTATCCGTCGTGTTACTCAATTCCTTTAACTACGCATAAAATAGGAGATATTTTTAGAATCTTTTTAAAGCGTTTTATTCCAGCGATCTAGCAATAATCTGTAACACGTCAATTCAGGCAACCCTCAATACACATTCGGAAGTCTCTTTTTCTCCATTAAAAACCTATGCTGTTCAGTAACTTACGATTTTGTTGACTGGTTACCGATTGTATGAAATGTTACCCAAAATGATACGATAATATAGAGTATAAGTTACTGTGACGTATTGTTTTACTGAAGATTGAAAGTTGCGACCGTTTAACCTGTTAGGAGATAAATACATAAAGTTCGTCCCCGGTTTTTATTGGGGTTCATGTTGCTCAACCTTTAGTTTTCTGTGAAATGTTTTGTTGATCATAGTTTGTCTTTTTGGCCATTATGTTGTCTGCCCTTCTTCGATTTACGACTTCCGATTACCCCTTTAGTGTCTTCAATTTTTTCTTAAAGTAAACGTGTACTAAAATATATATATATATGTACATGTAGATGGATTTAAACAGTACAATAATATATTTGAGATATCCTATGAAGATTTAATACAATGGATTATGGCTAAGATTAAGATAATTTACATTTATATGTACCAGCATTCCAGCAGCATCTCCATATTGAGCATATCTGCCTCTCAGTTATTGCGATGTTCCAGAGCTTGTGGCTCCTATCATGATTTTTTTAATAGACGGTCTGCTGTTGACAAGGAAACTACTGAAGCAAGTGTTCTTGGTTGAAGTCATCACTTCGATAGTTACTGTCGTTTTCATGACTGGGTTAACCGTTTTGGAATATCTATGTCACAGATGACCATGAATGTGTTTCGTTTGTCGTAGTTACAATCTCGTCTTTCTTAGCTCATTCCTGATTTATCACCAGAGGTCCGTTGTTGAACTTGTGATTAAGCTAATCATATGATTAGCCATAATTACATGATTCATTCCTAATCACATAATTAGCTAATTCAATGATTAAATATGATTAGTTAATGCATTGATTAAAAGAATTCAGCAACAAAATTTAATCATTTTAACATGAGTAACACAACGAGTGTCACTAGTGGAGAACAAACTTCTTATCCTTCCGGAGAACCTTACTTCACCGAGTGTCACTAGTGGAGGAGAAACTTCTTATCCTTCCAAAGAACCTTAGTTCACTACCTGTTTTAGTGGGATTCGTATTGCTTAAAGTCTTTATTATACTGTTAAGTGTTTTGTGAACCATTGTTTGTATTTTGTTGGCCTTTGTATTGAAAAACTTGTCCATCTGATATTGGTTAAAATATTTTGTATGGACTTTCATATTAATCAATAACTTGCCGATTTTATTTTTATTTTTTTTTTTTTTTTTTTTTTATAACTTTTGATCTAAGATCCATTCTGTTTAGAAATTTGGTTTTCTTTATCCAAAAACTTTAAACTATATGACTTTCCAATATTTTGACTTTGATCGTACCTGATGAAGGTTATTCAAGAATCGCACCGAGCGCATTAAGTTGATATCTACGTTTTTATTATTCTCTTTTATATTCGAATCCGTTGATTTTTTTTTCATCCGTCGCCATTTGTTACTTTCCTGAATCAATGGATGAGCGATAAATCGAGACAATTTTGACATAATATTTTGAAAATGGTATATTTTGGTGATTATTTATATTCCTACTTAAAATATTAAAGTAAAAAAGCCAACCTGAATGATCGTGTTTAGGCTCCTTGGATTACTAGCTCCTAAAAGTCAAATTATTTGGCTGCTTTCCAATCGTTCGACTGTGGACGTACCTAATGATGGTTTTTCCAGAAACGCGTCGTGCACACTAAATTTGATATCTACGTTTTTATAAATTTTAACGTATAAACCATAAGAGAACTGTGCATCGCTGGTTATCAAATTTCGTTATTTAAAGGGGCATTATCTGATAAAATCGTAAATTTTTGTTACCCAAAAAAACTATCAGATATGATTGATGCCTAAAATAAAACGTGTTTCTGTAGCTTATTAATGTTATGAAATGTACGCGCATCGGGGAAAAAAGGTGCAACTGCTCGAGTTTTGAGATCGATCAAGAAATGTACGCCATCTTATTAATTATCGACATTGTTTACGGGGTTTGCCGAATCGTCATTAAATCAGTACAACAATGCACTTATTTCTTATTTTCTGTGAATCTGCTTTTAGTCGGCGTTAATTACGGACAAAGAACCATGCAAATTTGCAGTTAATAAGGGACAAAATACAAATTATTCGTTTTTACCTGTCACTAGTAAGGTCAGTTGCATACGGAGAAAGCGAGGTCAAATTATTTGCTTGCAAGGAAATAATAAATCGATGGTAATTTTCGTTCTCAAAATAAGATAAGCTGTTTAATGTGAAATATTTACCTTTATTTCATCATTTTAAAGCTATTTACCAATTTCCAAAACATATAATTTTTTGGGTCAAAATCGTAGCTAATGAACCTCTTTAACAAACTTGCCAACGATCGTGTATTATTATTTTATTTTGAAATAACACGATTTGATTATTGTGAAATCTATATAATGTTTGTAATGTCAATTTGACAGTAATTTGTTAGCCATTTAGTTTCCTTGTTCCATTCATAACCAGAAAAGATATTTAAAAAAAGAGACCATTTTATATCGAGCTGTTTCACTTTTCTTTATCGTGCTTTAGTGGCCTATATATAATCAGAAGCATGCTTACATTATTGGAAATTTTATTAGAATTGTCCGGATATATCAGTAATCTCTGGTCTAATTCAATAACTTGGTGTTACTGGTCCCTTTACCATTCAAATGATTTCATGTATACACTTCTAAAGAATCAGTGAAACACAATTAAACATCTTTATCATAATTTGAATTTTAAATCACAATTATTTATCAACTAAATGCCATTTATACATTAATTTAAATGATTATGGTTTTGTAGTCATCAACTTTCCATTTAGGTTTTTCAGATTATAGTTGATTTTAATCCTTAAAGTGCAGTTCTGTGTACTTTTAACATTGGTTTTTCACGATTTATTAGAGCTTTTTTCCGGTGTTCAACTCGCAACAACACTTGTCATTTACTCCTTTACAGGGACGAAAATCGTTTAATGCGAGATATCATATTATTCAATGACAAAACAATTTGTGATAAAATTTTGTTTTTGATTACCATATTGTAGGTTTTCCATAGTTGGTAGATGTAATCCTGTCACTTCAGTAAAGTTTTTGTGATTATGGTCATTTTCCAATACCCACATATGAGGTAACCTAATGGATACGATGCGGAAATAATCATTAATGCAGACATTCATTCTGAGGGGTACATGCCAGAAAACCAATTTTTACCTGATCTTAATCATAGTTTCCACTTGAATAACTTTGCTTAATTTGTAATAAGTGTTTGTTTCTCGGGAGACCTTTAATTTCTGGAATTTCCTTATTTTTTGCTCTAAATCAGTATAAAAATCAGATCAATTTCGGGGTCATTTAGGCAATATGTCCAGATTAAACCTAACTGGTTTCAACTAAAATATAAAGGTATCAGTTTCTTTACCTTTCAAAATACTGGACATATTATACCGATTTGATTATATTTTGTGGCAAAAAGCAAACATGGAAAAAGAAGTGTCATTCAAAATAAATTATTTAATAAAAAGTGGTAGGCTAAAAACGTCAAGGGATATGCTGTATACATAAATTGTCCATACACTACACTTTACTTGTTCCTTGTAATCATAGCATTATATATTGCGTATTAAAATATAATTATCAGCGAACCATTATAAGTTAAAAGCAGGGACATTTCAAAAGTACAACATCCAGTTTAATATATCCTGCACCTGTCTTCTTAACTTGAACTCATTTTTTACTATTCATTCGGGAAGTCCCTTCAGAGATGTTTAATGAAGGGTAACCGATGATGTGTGTATGGTCTCGGAAGGAAAATGCACGTGCTTAAGAACAAAACAACACGGGCAATTCCATCGTAACGTTAGAAGATTTGTGTAACCGTTATTGTTTGTCTTACAGGCACCATGGTATGTGACTGAACCTTTGTGTAACCGTTATTGTTTGTCTTACAGGCACCATGGTATGTGACTGAACCTTTGTGTAACCGTTATTGTTTGTCTTACAGGCACCATGGTATGTGACTGAACCTTTGTGTAACCGTTATTGTTTGTCTTACAGGCACCATGGTATGTGACTGAACCTTTGTATAACCGTTATTGTTTGCCTTACAGGCACCATGGTATGTGACTGAACCTTTGTGTAACCGTTATTGTTTGTCTTACAGGCACCATGGTATGTGACTGAACCTTTGTGTAACCGTTATTGTTTGTCTTACAGGCACCATGGTATGTGACTGAACCTTTGTGTAACCGTTATTGTTTGCCTTACAGGCACCATGGTATGTGACTGAACCTTTGTGTAACCGTTATTGTTTGTCTTACAGGCACCATGGTATGTGACTGAACCTTTGTGTAACCGTTATTGTTTGTCTTACAGGCACCATGGTATGTGACTGAACCTTTGTGTAACCGTTATTGTTTGTCTTACAGGCACCATGGTATGTGACTGAACCTTTGTGTAACCGTTATTGTTTGCCTTACAGGCACCATGGTATGTGACTGAACCTTTGTGTAACCGTTATTGTTTGCCTTACAGGCACCATGGTATGTGACTGAACCTTTGTGTAACCGTTATTGTTTGTCTTACAGGCACCATGGTATGTGACTGAACCTTTGTGTAACCGTTATTGTTTGCCTTACAGGCACCATGGTATGTGACTGAACCTTTGTGTAACCGTTATTGTTTGTCTTACAGGCACCATGGTATGTGACTGAACCTTTGTGTAACCGTTATTGTTTGTCTTACAGGCACCATGGTATGTGACTGAACCTTTGTGTAACCGTTATTGTTTGCCTTACAGGCACCATGGTATGTGACTGAACCTTTGTGTAACCGTTATTGTTTGCCTTACAGGCACCATGGTATGTGACTGAACCTTTGTGTAACCGTTATTGTTTGTCTTACAGGCACCATGGTATGTGACTGAACCTTTGTGTAACCGTTATTGTTTGCCTTACAGGCACCATGGTATGTGACTGAACCTTTGTGTAACCGTTATTGTTTGTCTTACAGGCACCATGGTATGTGACTGAACCTTTGTGTAACCGTTATTGTTTGCCTTACAGGCACCATGGTATGTGACTGAACCTTTGTGTAACCGTTATTGTTTGCCTTACAGGCACCATGGTATGTGACTGAACCTTTGTGTAACCGTTATTGTTTGCCTTACAGGCACCATGGTATGTGACTGAACCTTTGTGTAACCGTTATTGTTTGTCTTACAGGCACCATGGTATGTGACTGAACCTTTGTGTAACCGTTATTGTTTGCCTTACAGGCACCATGGTATGTGACTGAACCTTTGTGTAACCGTTATTGTTTGTCTTACAGGCACCATGGTATGTGACTGAACCTTTGTGTAACCGTTATTGTTTGTCTTACAGGCACCATGGTATGTGACTGAACCTTTGTGTAACCGTTATTGTTTGTCTTACAGGCACCATGGTATGTGACTGAACCTTTGTGTAACCGTTATTGTTTGTCTTACAGGCACCATGGTATGTGACTGAACCTTTGTGTAACCGTTATTGTTTGTCTTACAGGCACCATGGTATGTGACTGAACCTTTGTGTAACCGTTATTGTTTGCCTTACAGGCACCATGGTATGTGACTGAACCTTTGTATAACCGTTATTGTTTGTCTTACAGGCACCATGGTATGTGACTGAACCTTTGTATAACCGTTATTGTTTGTCTTACAGGCACCATGGTATGTGACTGAACCTTTGTGTAACCGTTATTGTTTGTCTTACAGGCACCATGGTATGTGACTGAACCTTTGTGTAACCGTTATTGTTTGCCTTACAGGCACCATGGTATGTGACTGAACCTTTGTGTAACCGTTATTGTTTGCCTTACAGGCACCATGGTATGTGACTGAACCTTTGTGTAACCGTTATTGTTTGCCTTACAGGCACCATGGTATGTGACTGAACCTTTCTATAACCGTTATTGTTTGCCTTACAGGCACCATGGTATGTGACTGAACCTTTGTGTAACCGTTATTGTTTGTCTTACAGGCACCATGGTATGTGACTGAACCTTTCTATAACCGTTATTGTTTGCCTTACAGGCACCATGGTATGTGACTGAACCTTTGTGTAACCGTTATTGTTTGTCTTACAGGCACCATGGTATGTGACTGAACCTTTGTATAACCGTTATTGTTTGTCTTACAGGCACCATGGTATGTGACTGAACCTTTGTGTAACCGTTATTGTTTGTCTTACAGGCACCATGGTATGTGACTGAACCTTTGTGTAACCGTTATTGTTTGTCTTACAGGCACCATGGTATGTGACTGAACCTTTGTATAACCGTTATTGTTTGTCTTACAGGCACCATGGTATGTGACTGAACCTTTGTGTAACCGTTATTGTTTGTCTTACAGGCACCATGGTATGTGACTGAACCTTTGTGTAACCGTTATTGTTTGTCTTACAGGCACCATGGTATGTGACTGAACCTTTGTGTAACCGTTATTGTTTGCCTTACAGGCACCATGGTATGTGACTGAACCTTTGTGTAACCGTTATTGTTTGTCTTACAGGCACCATGGTATGTGACTGAACCTTTGTGTAACCGTTATTGTTTGTCTTACAGGCACCATGGTATGTGACTGAACCTTTGTGTAACCGTTATTGTTTGTCTTACAGGCACCATGGTATGTGACTGAACCTTTGTGTAACCGTTATTGTTTGCCTTACAGGCACCATGGTATGTGACTGAACCTTTGTATAACCGTTATTGTTTGCCTTACAGGCACCATGGTATGTGACTGAACCTTTGTGTAACCGTTATTGTTTGTCTTACAGGCACCATGGTATGTGACTGAACCTTTGTGTAACCGTTATTGTTTGTCTTACAGGCACCATGGTATGTGACTGAACCTTTGTGTAACCGTTATTGTTTGCCTTACAGGCACCATGGTATGTGACTGAACCTTTGTGTAACCGTTATTGTTTGTCTTACAGGCACCATGGTATGTGACTGAACCTTTGTGTAACCGTTATTGTTTGCCTTACAGGCACCATGGTATGTGACTGAACCTTTGTATAACCGTTATTGTTTGCCTTACAGGCACCATGGTATGTGACTGAACCTTTGTGTAACCGTTATTGTTTGTCTTACAGGCACCATGGTATGTGACTGAACCTTTGTGTAACCGTTATTGTTTGTCTTACAGGCACCATGGTATGTGACTGAACCTTTGTGTAACCGTTATTGTTTGCCTTACAGGCACCATGGTATGTGACTGAACCTTTGTGTAACCGTTATTGTTTGTCTTACAGGCACCATGGTATGTGACTGAACCTTTGTGTAACCGTTATTGTTTGCCTTACAGGCACCATGGTATGTGACTGAACCTTTGTATAACCGTTATTGTTTGTCTTACAGGCACCATGGTATGTGACTGAACCTTTGTATAACCGTTATTGTTTGTCTTACAGGCACCATGGTATGTGACTGAACCTTTGTGTAACCGTTATTGTTTGCCTTACAGGCACCATGGTATGTGACTGAACCTTTGTGTAACCGTTATTGTTTGTCTTACAGGCACCATGGTATGTGACTGAACCTTTGTATAACCGTTATTGTTTGTCTTACAGGCACCATGGTATGTGACTGAACCTTTGTATAACCGTTATTGTTTGTCTTACAGGCACCATGGTATGTGACTGAACCTTTGTGTAACCGTTATTGTTTGTCTTACAGGCACCATGGTATGTGACTGAACCTTTGTATAACCGTTATTGTTTGTCTTACAGGCACCATGGTATGTGACTGAACCTTTGTATAACCGTTATTGTTTGTCTTACAGGCACCATGGTATGTGACTGAACCTTTGTGTAACCGTTATTGTTTGTCTTACAGGCACCATGGTATGTGACTGAACCTTTGTATAACCGTTATTGTTTGTCTTACAGGCACCATGGTATGTGACTGAACCTTTGTATAACCGTTATTGTTTGTCTTACAGGCACCATGGTATGTGACTGAACCTTTGTATAACCGTTATTGTTTGCCTTACAGGCACCATGGTATGTGACTGAACCTTTGTGTAACCGTTATTGTTTGTCTTACAGGCACCATGGTATGTGACTGAACCTTTGTGTAACCGTTATTGTTTGCCTTACAGGCACCATGGTATGTGACTGAACCTTTGTGTAACCGTTATTGTTTGTCTTACAGGCACCATGGTATGTGACTGAACCTTTGTGTAACCGTTATTGTTTGCCTTACAGGCACCATGGTATGTGACTGAACCTTTGTGTAACCGTTATTGTTTGCCTTACAGGCACCATGGTATGTGACTGAACCTTTGTGTAACCGTTATTGTTTGCCTTACAGGCACCATGGTATGTGACTGAACCTTTGTGTAACCGTTATTGTTTGTCTTACAGGCACCATGGTATGTGACTGAACCTTTGTGTAACCGTTATTGTTTGTCTTACAGGCACCATGGTATGTGACTGAACCTTTGTGTAACCGTTATTGTTTGCCTTACAGGCACCATGGTATGTGACTGAACCTTTGTGTAACCGTTATTGTTTGTCTTACAGGCACCATGGTATGTGACTGAACCTTTGTGTAACCGTTATTGTTTGCCTTACAGGCACCATGGTATGTGACTGAACCTTTGTATAACCGTTATTGTTTGCCTTACAGGCACCATGGTATGTGACTGAACCTTTGTGTAACCGTTATTGTTTGTCTTACAGGCACCATGGTATGTGACTGAACCTTTGTGTAACCGTTATTGTTTGTCTTACAGGCACCATGGTATGTGACTGAACCTTTGTGTAACCGTTATTGTTTGCCTTACAGGCACCATGGTATGTGACTGAACCTTTGTGTAACCGTTATTGTTTGTCTTACAGGCACCATGGTATGTGACTGAACCTTTGTGTAACCGTTATTGTTTGCCTTACAGGCACCATGGTATGTGACTGAACCTTTGTATAACCGTTATTGTTTGTCTTACAGGCACCATGGTATGTGACTGAACCTTTGTATAACCGTTATTGTTTGTCTTACAGGCACCATGGTATGTGACTGAACCTTTGTGTAACCGTTATTGTTTGCCTTACAGGCACCATGGTATGTGACTGAACCTTTGTGTAACCGTTATTGTTTGTCTTACAGGCACCATGGTATGTGACTGAACCTTTGTATAACCGTTATTGTTTGTCTTACAGGCACCATGGTATGTGACTGAACCTTTGTATAACCGTTATTGTTTGTCTTACAGGCACCATGGTATGTGACTGAACCTTTGTGTAACCGTTATTGTTTGTCTTACAGGCACCATGGTATGTGACTGAACCTTTGTATAACCGTTATTGTTTGTCTTACAGGCACCATGGTATGTGACTGAACCTTTGTATAACCGTTATTGTTTGTCTTACAGGCACCATGGTATGTGACTGAACCTTTGTGTAACCGTTATTGTTTGTCTTACAGGCACCATGGTATGTGACTGAACCTTTGTATAACCGTTATTGTTTGTCTTACAGGCACCATGGTATGTGACTGAACCTTTGTATAACCGTTATTGTTTGTCTTACAGGCACCATGGTATGTGACTGAACCTTTGTATAACCGTTATTGTTTGCCTTACAGGCACCATGGTATGTGACTGAACCTTTGTGTAACCGTTATTGTTTGTCTTACAGGCACCATGGTATGTGACTGAACCTTTGTGTAACCGTTATTGTTTGCCTTACAGGCACCATGGTATGTGACTGAACCTTTGTGTAACCGTTATTGTTTGTCTTACAGGCACCATGGTATGTGACTGAACCTTTGTGTAACCGTTATTGTTTGCCTTACAGGCACCATGGTATGTGACTGAACCTTTGTGTAACCGTTATTGTTTGCCTTACAGGCACCATGGTATGTGACTGAACCTTTGTGTAACCGTTATTGTTTGCCTTACAGGCACCATGGTATGTGACTGAACCTTTGTGTAACCGTTATTGTTTGTCTTACAGGCACCATGGTATGTGACTGAACCTTTGTGTAACCGTTATTGTTTGTCTTACAGGCACCATGGTATGTGACTGAACCTTTGTGTAACCGTTATTGTTTGCCTTACAGGCACCATGGTATGTGACTGAACCTTTGTGTAACCGTTATTGTTTGTCTTACAGGCACCATGGTATGTGACTGAACCTTTGTGTAACCGTTATTGTTTGCCTTACAGGCACCATGGTATGTGACTGAACCTTTGTGTAACCGTTATTGTTTGCCTTACAGGCACCATGGTATGTGACTGAACCTTTGTGTAACCGTTATTGTTTGTCTTACAGGCACCATGGTATGTGACTGAACCTTTGTATAACCGTTATTGTTTGCCTTACAGGCACCATGGTATGTGACTGAACCTTTCTATAACCGTTATTGTTTGCCTTACAGGCACCATGGTATGTGACTGAACCTTTGTGTAACCGTTATTGTTTGTCTTACAGGCACCATGGTATGTGACTGAACCTTTGTATAACCGTTATTGTTTGCCTTACAGGCACCATGGTATGTGACTGAACCTTTGTGTAACCGTTATTGTTTGCCTTACAGGCACCATGGTATGTGACTGAACCTTTGTGTAACCGTTATTGTTTGTCTTACAGGCACCATGGTATGTGACTGAACCTTTGTGTAACCGTTATTGTTTGCCTTACAGGCACCATGGTATGTGACTGAACCTTTGTGTAACCGTTATTGTTTGTCTTACAGGCACCATGGTATGTGACTGAACCTTTGTATAACCGTTATTGTTTGTCTTACAGGCACCATGGTATGTGACTGAACCTTTGTGTAACCGTTATTGTTTGCCTTACAGGCACCATGGTATGTGACTGAACCTTTGTATAACCGTTATTGTTTGTCTTACAGGCACCATGGTATGTGACTGAACCTTTGTATAACCGTTATTGTTTGCCTTACAGGCACCATGGTATGTGACTGAACCTTTGTGTAACCGTTATTGTTTGCCTTACAGGCACCATGGTATGTGACTGAACCTTTGTGTAACCGTTATTGTTTGTCTTACAGGCACCATGGTATGTGACTGAACCTTTGTATAACCGTTATTGTTTGTCTTACAGGCACCATGGTATGTGACTGAACCTTTGTATAACCGTTATTGTTTGCCTTACAGGCACCATGGTATGTGACTGAACCTTTGTGTAACCGTTATTGTTTGTCTTACAGGCACCATGGTATGTGACTGAACCTTTGTATAACCGTTATTGTTTGTCTTACAGGCACCATGGTATGTGACTGAACCTTTGTGTAACCGTTATTGTTTGCCTTACAGGCACCATGGTATGTGACTGAACCTTTGTGTAACCGTTATTGTTTGTCTTACAGGCACCATGGTATGTGACTGAACCTTTGTGTAACCGTTATTGTTTGCCTTACAGGCACCATGGTATGTGACTGAACCTTTGTATAACCGTTATTGTTTGCCTTACAGGCACCATGGTATGTGACTGAACCTTTGTGTAACCGTTATTGTTTGTCTTACAGGCACCATGGTATGTGACTGAACCTTTGTGTAACCGTTATTGTTTGTCTTACAGGCACCATGGTATGTGACTGAACCTTTGTGTAACCGTTATTGTTTGCCTTACAGGCACCATGGTATGTGACTGAACCTTTGTGTAACCGTTATTGTTTGTCTTACAGGCACCATGGTATGTGACTGAACCTTTGTGTAACCGTTATTGTTTGCCTTACAGGCACCATGGTATGTGACTGAACCTTTGTATAACCGTTATTGTTTGTCTTACAGGCACCATGGTATGTGACTGAACCTTTGTATAACCGTTATTGTTTGTCTTACAGGCACCATGGTATGTGACTGAACCTTTGTGTAACCGTTATTGTTTGCCTTACAGGCACCATGGTATGTGACTGAACCTTTGTGTAACCGTTATTGTTTGTCTTACAGGCACCATGGTATGTGACTGAACCTTTGTATAACCGTTATTGTTTGTCTTACAGGCACCATGGTATGTGACTGAACCTTTGTATAACCGTTATTGTTTGTCTTACAGGCACCATGGTATGTGACTGAACCTTTGTGTAACCGTTATTGTTTGTCTTACAGGCACCATGGTATGTGACTGAACCTTTGTATAACCGTTATTGTTTGTCTTACAGGCACCATGGTATGTGACTGAACCTTTGTATAACCGTTATTGTTTGTCTTACAGGCACCATGGTATGTGACTGAACCTTTGTGTAACCGTTATTGTTTGTCTTACAGGCACCATGGTATGTGACTGAACCTTTGTATAACCGTTATTGTTTGTCTTACAGGCACCATGGTATGTGACTGAACCTTTGTATAACCGTTATTGTTTGTCTTACAGGCACCATGGTATGTGACTGAACCTTTGTATAACCGTTATTGTTTGCCTTACAGGCACCATGGTATGTGACTGAACCTTTGTGTAACCGTTATTGTTTGTCTTACAGGCACCATGGTATGTGACTGAACCTTTGTGTAACCGTTATTGTTTGCCTTACAGGCACCATGGTATGTGACTGAACCTTTGTGTAACCGTTATTGTTTGTCTTACAGGCACCATGGTATGTGACTGAACCTTTGTGTAACCGTTATTGTTTGCCTTACAGGCACCATGGTATGTGACTGAACCTTTGTGTAACCGTTATTGTTTGCCTTACAGGCACCATGGTATGTGACTGAACCTTTGTGTAACCGTTATTGTTTGCCTTACAGGCACCATGGTATGTGACTGAACCTTTGTGTAACCGTTATTGTTTGTCTTACAGGCACCATGGTATGTGACTGAACCTTTGTGTAACCGTTATTGTTTGTCTTACAGGCACCATGGTATGTGACTGAACCTTTGTGTAACCGTTATTGTTTGCCTTACAGGCACCATGGTATGTGACTGAACCTTTGTGTAACCGTTATTGTTTGTCTTACAGGCACCATGGTATGTGACTGAACCTTTGTGTAACCGTTATTGTTTGCCTTACAGGCACCATGGTATGTGACTGAACCTTTGTGTAACCGTTATTGTTTGCCTTACAGGCACCATGGTATGTGACTGAACCTTTGTGTAACCGTTATTGTTTGTCTTACAGGCACCATGGTATGTGACTGAACCTTTGTATAACCGTTATTGTTTGCCTTACAGGCACCATGGTATGTGACTGAACCTTTCTATAACCGTTATTGTTTGCCTTACAGGCACCATGGTATGTGACTGAACCTTTGTGTAACCGTTATTGTTTGTCTTACAGGCACCATGGTATGTGACTGAACCTTTGTATAACCGTTATTGTTTGCCTTACAGGCACCATGGTATGTGACTGAACCTTTGTGTAACCGTTATTGTTTGCCTTACAGGCACCATGGTATGTGACTGAACCTTTGTGTAACCGTTATTGTTTGTCTTACAGGCACCATGGTATGTGACTGAACCTTTGTGTAACCGTTATTGTTTGCCTTACAGGCACCATGGTATGTGACTGAACCTTTGTGTAACCGTTATTGTTTGTCTTACAGGCACCATGGTATGTGACTGAACCTTTGTATAACCGTTATTGTTTGTCTTACAGGCACCATGGTATGTGACTGAACCTTTGTGTAACCGTTATTGTTTGCCTTACAGGCACCATGGTATGTGACTGAACCTTTGTATAACCGTTATTGTTTGTCTTACAGGCACCATGGTATGTGACTGAACCTTTGTATAACCGTTATTGTTTGCCTTACAGGCACCATGGTATGTGACTGAACCTTTGTGTAACCGTTATTGTTTGCCTTACAGGCACCATGGTATGTGACTGAACCTTTGTGTAACCGTTATTGTTTGTCTTACAGGCACCATGGTATGTGACTGAACCTTTGTATAACCGTTATTGTTTGTCTTACAGGCACCATGGTATGTGACTGAACCTTTGTGTAACCGTTATTGTTTGCCTTACAGGCACCATGGTATGTGACTGAACCTTTGTGTAACCGTTATTGTTTGTCTTACAGGCACCATGGTATGTGACTGAACCTTTGTATAACCGTTATTGTTTGTCTTACAGGCACCATGGTATGTGACTGAACCTTTGTA